>JNEM01015009.1:0-24237 GCA_000697335.1 Conidiobolus incongruus B7586 | reverse complement strand
TATTATTTGTAAATAAAGTTAATTTATTAATTATATTTAATCCTAGATATTTTTACTTATAAATCAATATTATTATTATTAATATTTATTATTTTATTTTTAATTAAGACTTAATATTTAAGATAATTTCATATAAAAAGATTTTTTTATATATAAAAATATTAATTTTTTTATTTAATATATTATTTTTATTAATTTGAAAATAAAATTTTTCTTTATTATATTTTATTTTTTTAAAGTTAAATATTTCTTTTTATTTAAAACAATGGTTAATATTAAAAACTGAATATAACTTAAACCCCACTAGAATTAATATATTTCTAAATTTTCTAGTTATATTTTAAAACCTAATTTTGCATGATAAAATCTCAATTTATTATTGTATTTTAAAAAGAAAAAAAATTGTTAGAATTATTTATATTTGACTAAAAATAATAATAGTGAGTTTAGTACTATATTGTTTGTAGTTAAATACTATTATAAGATAATATCCAAATATCTATATTGCAAATAATAATTTATCTAAGCCTTGATTAAATTGGATAAGTATGCTTAAAATAAGTAGGGATTCTGGGAATAATAAATATTTATAGTAAATTTGGTTATTTTATATTATCATAATATATTTATCCAAAAATTGTATTTTATTAAGCCTATTATTCACCAGTTATTTTATTTAACATAACTATCAAACAATAATTTTTAATTGTTTCTTTGTTTTGACCACTTTTTTGGACAAAATAGGGAAAATATATATATTGATAAATTTGTGACTTCTAAGAATCAATTTATTAACTGTAAAAAATTATATGTTTATTCATTAGAATTAAGTTTAAAAATACCAATTAAATGCTTATTCTAATAAAATATAGCAGAGACATTCATGATTAATTAAACATAATTCCTATGAATAAATAAAATTAAAATATAATATAGTTGTTAAAAATTGAAAATGGATTATTCATATTAAATAAACAAAATTTATAGCTTACATTTATATAAAAACAAGTTTAGTATATGAATAATAATTTATTCATCTTAATAATAATTTGAAAATAAAATGAAATGATTAAATGTATCTAAAATAAATAATCGAAAAATATCAGGTTCTTAAAATAAAATTATTTATATAAAATTCCGCCACATGAGCTAAAATAAGTTGTTACAATTAAAGTATTCAAATCTTGTATAGACTTAAATACGAATGTTATTTTGGTTTAAGAGTTAATCGTTCCGGGATTAATAAAATTGAGAATATTTCAATAATTTTAGGTTATTATTGATTGTTTTCAAGTAAAAATACTACAGCATTGTCTACATCACCGTCAACAGCTTCGAGTGCTCTGTAAAAATTGAAATCAAGTTAATGAAATGTTCATATTTGGAAAAAAAATAACATGTGTAATTTTAATAAAAAACTTACGCTAGATTGGCAACAGTGTCTGAAAAACCCATTTCTTCCATTCTTTCAAGTTGAGTACGGTATTTGATTTGAGGTGGAACTTCGCTGCTTCTATATTTATGATTAATAAAAATTAAAGTATTAAAAATGCTACACTTACGATTGAGTAGTATTGACGGGTATTGAGACCGAAGGAGTAGTAGTCGTTGTAATAGTAGGTTGAGATGAGGTACGCGAGCTAGAGGTAAAAGAAGTGGGAACTCTAGAACTGAATGAAAAAGGAGACTAAAAGTTATAAGCATTGAATATAAAGAAAATTTTAATTGAATCTTACAGAAGATAAGCCGCCTAAAATAAAAATATTTTGATTAATAAATTGAAAGAAAATTAACTGAAAAAATAATTTACCTAGTTCGTAACCTCTTCTATGTTCGAAGCTGCTTGTATTATTATTAATATTCCAAGGATTAGGAAGTGCTTCACTATTAACTTGTCTCTTTTCGAGAAGTTGTACATTTAATTTTTTAGCAAATAGTAAATTGCTGGCATCTGTAGAATTATCGGGCTATTCAAGCATAATTTAGTATTAACTAATAAAAATTAACAAATAAGAAACTTACTAAACGGTTGGCATTTTCCATAGGTTCCTGTAAAGAGTGATACATTTTCCTCAATTGATTAAAACCATTGGGTAACATTTCCAAGTTGGAAATAGCACGATCATTATTTCTCATAACTTCTTTCATCTTTTCAGGATTTCTAGCCATATCCATAGTCTAAAAGCAAAACTTTAATAAATAAAATAATAGATTATAATAAAAATAATTTACCTGTTTCATAAAAGAGGGGTCACTGAGCATATGATTCAACTCGGGATTACGCTCTGCAAGTTGCTTTATTTGAGGGTTATTCATTAAGAAACCTTTTAAAATTTCTGGATTTTTTGATAGACTCTAAATATTGAAAAAAGGATTATTTAATATAATATTTAAAATTGACTTGAAAATAATTTACCTTGAATAAAGTATTGTTCATTATAGATTGGTATTCTGAGGGCATACCGTTATCAATATGAGGAACGCCTTGGGCATCGGCAGCTTGATCGAGAGTTTTATTGTTAGAAATTCTGATCAAATGAAGTGAGCTACCATCTTCAATATCTAACAAAAAATAAAAATTAATAAATGAAAAGCAGAGAACAAAATTAAGCCCTTACTATAATGGGGTAAATCAAAGTCATCTTGCAAAATTGAACCCTTGTGAATCAATCTAATTTCTTCTAAATTCATGCCAGTTTGTTGAACTACAGCATCTTTGAGTTCCATTACAGTGGCATTATTGTGTAAGCTAAATGTTAAATCTGGCAAATTGCCAGACCTCTTCAATACAATACAAATTTTAGTTGAGGTATTTTCACTCATAGTAAATTGTCAAATTAATAATAATAATAATAATAAAAATAATTAAGAATAAAAAAGAATATTGAAAATTAAATGATGCGCTAAAATTCGATTTATAGTTGATTATTAATTCAAACCATTTAATCATTTTTACATGCTTTAATTATCTCTAAATGAATGCTAAACCATCCTCTTTTCTTGGAAGTTGGATTTCCTTTTTAGGAATTTAGATTGTGATTGTAATTAAATTATAATTTTGATGAATATTATCTAATAATGTTATATAAATAATCAAACAAGCTAACTTGAATATTATTTATATTGAAAACTAGGTTATTATTTTATATAATGATCCATATTGTTTAATTGATTCAATAAACTACCATCAATATCAACAATATAGTTACTTTTAATCATATGATGATATTATTCAATGGGATGACTGATTTTTTATTAGATTTTGAACCAATGAATTTAAGGTTAGACAATTTGAATCAACAGATTAATTAAAATAATAGCAAAATTCAGTGGAATGGTCTAAAGTTTTAAAAAGCATTTTTCATCTAAATTTAATATATATATTTGCAATTTTCGGTATATTTAATATTGTCTTTTAATAGTTTCAGCATATAGATAATTTAACTAGCTAATTGCAAATAAATTGAATAATAAGTATTATTTTTCAATAAAAGAATTGATCAACTTGAATTCAATTTCTAGTATACATTTACAGATAATATTATTTAATCTCGATAATATCTTAAATTTGGTAGTATATATTAAATGACAATTCTTGGTATATTAATTTGGTAAATTATACTATTTATAACCTAAAATGATTAATTATAATTATATTCAACATTGTTATATTATAGTAAAAAATTAGTAACAATAATAAAATAAATTAGCATTTTTGACTTTAAAGTATAATACTTTTAGTTTCCACTTTAAAATTAAACAATTATACTATTCAGTTTATATATATATTACTTTTATGAAATATACAATTTAATTTAAAACCAGAATAAATTGATATTAATCAAATAATATATTTAAATAATATTTTACTTATTAATTTTGGAAAGGTATTTAAGACTTAAATGACTAATACCAAGCAAAAAGGTTTGTTCAAAATTATTAAGTATTATCAGATAAATTATTGATTAATTAAATATTTTACAAGAGAATAATTGTCATAATCATAATATTAAGTGGGGAATTAAATTTTGAGCATAAAATATAAAGTTGGGTGAAAATTTTATAATCACAACAATAACAAGAAACAATGATGAAAAATTTATGGCTTTACAATTAATTCAATTAGTTCTTTGAGCTTTAATTTTGATAATGAATAACAACATCACTAGCATTAATGGTGAATATCCTTTGCATTAATTCCAGAAGAAATGAGCAAACTTGATTAATTTTTCCTCTTGACTTATTCTAAACATTATCTAAATAATTAACAGTACTAATAACATAGTTAATACATGTATTTTTATCTATAACTTCAACATTTGCTATTATATTATTTGATTAAGTTGTTCGCTTCAAAATTTCGTATATTTTATGAAAGATATATTAAAGGCGATTTAAATTCTTTACTTAATGATTGATAAAATATTTATATTGATATTATAAAAAATCTCAATTATATAAATATTAACATTAATAACGATTAATTCAATGTAATGATTAAGATTATCTATTTAAAAATTAATATATATATATATATATTAAAATTTTTGATTTAACATTGATAATAAACTAATTATGTATTTATTTTAACTAATAATATAAAAAAACTATATTTTTCATTAATTTAATTGTATAGGTATATTATACTGTCTTATATTTTGATAATATTTTATTTTGTATTTTTTAATTAAATTTTAATATTTTACTTATTCTTATCAATTGTTTTAAATTTCTCAGATTTAAGATATTATTAATACATATAATGATTGGCAATATAGTCAAATAAGAAAAGTGTAAATAAAGATATTATTCAAAATATTTTAAATTAAAAATTTTAATTTTTTAATATTTAAAACAAAATATAGAATTAAAATTTTAATCATGTTTGAATAATTGATTTTTATTAATAAATAAAATAATCCTAATATTTAACAAATAATATAATAATATTATGAACTATTAATCATTATTTTTATTTTTGGACTAAATAATAATATATTTGTTGATAAACATGTTGAATAAAATATTCAACTAATATAAAAATAATTCTTCATATATTAATTATTTATGATATGTTTATTTAAATATAATTATTTCATTAATAATCAAGATTATTGTACTAATAATTATAATAGTGTACTATATTATTTGATCCTAGACAAAGTTTTCCTAATATTAAAAATCAATATATTTCTAAGAAAAAAGATAATTTTATATTGAATATGGCCGGATACTTATTTCTTAATACTGTATGCTAGAGTGGTTTGAATTTCTAAAGCAATTATAAAATCAATTAGAATAAATTGAATTATGAAAATTTAATTCCCCTTCTAATTTATATTGAACAAATAATCTCGAATTTTCAATGATATTATATTATAAAATTTATATTTTATATTAATTTTTTAATTTAAACTTTACAAAATTAAAAATTATAAGATCTTGATAATAAATTATTTAATATATGGAAAATTATATATTTTAATAATATTCAAATAAATCTTTTACTTACATTTGTTTATTAAAATACCTAAAAGTTTATCATTATCAATTTAATTATTTGACCAATATAAATGATGAATTATATGAAAAATTTAAGTATATCACATATAATTACATATATTCATAATATTATTTTCAATATTTTATAATTTATTAAATTAATTTCTTAGTTTTATCTTAATTTAAATTATAATTGTTTTTTATAAAATTTATTAAATAAATAATAATTTGTTATAAAATTTATAATATTTTTATAAAACGATCTGATACTTAAAATATAAATATTTTATATTGGATAAAAATAAATATGATAAACTGCTTATTATATATAGTTATTGTTATTCGATAAGATAGGATAGATAAGCTAGTTTCAGACTGAATGTATTATATCATATTTGTGAACTTAGATCTGGATTCACAAAAGGTTCCAGGCAATTGGCTAAGCATTATCAATGATATTACAAAATTAAATCCGATAAAAAATCAAATTTTGATCCATCAAAATCCCATATTTCAACCTGTCCAGCAGCTACTTCATCAGTTATGAATTACTTATATTAGTTACAAAGCTGAAAAATTCCAAATATAAATTGACCCAAATAATTAATAATCAATTCAATTAAATATTATCAGAAGGTAATGTTATCTATTATACAAATATATATGGTCATAAACTCTGAAATATTCTGATATGCTTTTATTTTATAATTATAGACTACATATTCTTCAAATTGGATCCAAAAGTATTTTATTGAATAAATTTTTAATTTTTATTTATATTATTTTATTTTAAGAAATTTTTTTTAAAAACAGGATTCTATATATGAATTATAAATAGTGAAATATATTATATATATTAACAAAAAATAGAATATAATAGCTGATCATTTCAAAACCGAATTTCAATAATATATAGATGAATAATATAAGTATACTATGATGTAAAAATTGAATATTTATAACTATATAATAAAATGTTGTAGTTTTGAAATCTTCATATAATCTTTTTTCATTATTAACAGTATAAATTTTAAAATGTAAAATATAAAAAATTAATTATCTTATTATTAAAACTATTCAAGATACAAAAATGAGTGATAATATATCTTAAAAGTTTATATATTATTATAATGTACTAATTCGTCAATAAATAAGAATAATATATACATTAAATTCATTCGATATAAATTATTAAATTTCAAAAGTTTTAATATCTATCAAATTTTTAGTAAATATACAAGTTATATTTCCAATCTACTTACCTCTAAAATCCAACTGATTAAAATGCGTTATTAATAAATGTTTAATAATTAATATAATTAATTTTTCATCCTGATTTAACTAAAATAAAATTAATATTAATATTAATATTAATATAATTTAAAGATTAATGATAGTTATAATGGTTACATCATTTAATTTCAACAAATTTTTAACTAAATTTCTGATCAATCCAATTTCGTCACCAATTAATAGATCGTCTAAACGAATTAATAAACTTAGTATCCAGTAGCCCTAAATAATTGATTATTCTTTATGAATTTAAATAATATAAGTATTATTTAATATACTTGTAATTGACTAAATTTAACATGATTCAACCACTCTAGCTGATATTCTATTAATTGAATCGTTATACCCTAAAAATATACCCAATTCAATTATATATGTATATTTAATAATGTGTATATTACAATTACCTGAGATAAATTAGCAATAAAATCAAACTGAGGAGAATGTCTCTGATGAATACAATAATCCTTCCATTCCTTCTCACCCTTGGGATAATTAAAATTTTGATTATTCGATTGTAATTTAATTTGATTCATTTCCTAGATATTATTATTAGTATCATTATGTATATTATTATATGTGTATATTACATTCTTTAGTTTATTTAGTTGGAATTTGAAATAACTTTCAAATTGTGATTCTTTTTCATCAAGTACTTTAGTTTCTATAGGTTCGGGCACTCGATAGGTTGGAAAAGCTTCTTTGGGTGGTTTAGATTGATTAGATACTATACTGGGCATGGATATAGATTGATTTCTTATAGTCAAATATTAATATAATTATTTTAAATAACTATTAGAATTTAATATTAATTACCTAACCATCAGCAGATATTCCAAACCATCTATAGGGGGACCGTTAGGATTGGATAAATTTTCAGCAACTGGTAATAATCCAACATTATTATTTTTACTACTATCTTCATTAGATTGAAAATTTATCTTATTCTTATTTTTATTCTTATTTTTATTTTTATTTTTATTCTTCATTTTTATTATTTTGTAATTTTTATTCAATTGGACCTTGAAATCCTTGGCAGTTAATTACAATTTGTTGATGATTTTTTATTATGGGATGATGGGCGGTTTTAATTCGAATTTAATGTTGATAAATAAATGAATATTTTGAATATTTTATTTCAATAAAGGGAAATGATATACGTTTATTAATAAAAAACCACAGAATCCTTAATTCTTGTAAAATTTGGCCAAAGGATCTTGCTTAAAATCTAAATTATGATCTTCATCAGTTTCTATCCCCTGTTCTTCCTAAATAAAATGGTTTAATATAATTTAAAAAACTTAATATTAATTAATTACCATAAATTCTTTGTTAGAAACTGTCAAATTTTCAGAAATTACATCAAATATCTCTTTAAACTACAATATAAATACCATTAATTCAATATTCAAAAAATATATAATAATAGACATTACCTTAGATTTGTAAGTTTTCCAATGTTTTCTAAAATCGTTATAGTTTTTATCAATTAATTCTTTCTCTTCGTCTGTGATTAATTTTTTATTCGTTTTAAAATCTTCGTATTTGGCTGTGTCTTCTTCGACCTATTACTATAGTTAATTTATAATTATTAATATAATTATTGAAAAATTACTTTCTTTTCTAGCTGTGCAATTGTTTCATCTAATTCAGCATCCGTTAAACTACTGGTTAATCCTCTATAAACTATAAAATAATCTTAGTAATTATAAAAACATTGAATAAAAAATATTTAATACCTGATTCCAACTGATTCAAATTCTCCTTATCAGCCTTTAGTTTGGCTTCCATCGCTTCAATCTTATTATCCAATTCCTTCAACTTTTCACTATCCACTTCCTCCCACAAATTCTAAATACTATATTAAATAACGGTTGTGATAATTCTGTATATTTATTCACTTGATTATAGCAATAAACCACCTGCTTGCCGTAGCTTTTACTATATAATAATTCCTGACTCACTAAACTTTCCAAAGCCTTGGAAGCGCCTGCCTTCTTGACTTGAGAATGTAAATTAGTTAAAATATCATCTATCTATATTTTAGAATTTTAAAATATTAGAATTATTTCGTTATTTACTTAAACTGTAAGGTCTATTCATCTTTTTCATATATTCTAAAATGATTTCCTCTATAAAAATCATATTCATTAATCATATATTTAGAAAAATGTAAAAAAATAAATTACCATTAGAATCTTCCATACTCGAAGCAGGTCTCTTTTTAGGCGCCATCTTCCCTTAACAATCTTATTTTTTAAATAAGTTATTTTTTACAATTATTGCTATCAATAACTTTGATAATTGATTAAAGTGTTAGAATAGAGATATTAATCTCTGGAACTGAATGAAACGCGAACAATATACTATTTTAGCTTTAATTTGAAATTTATGGGTTCAATGCATTTAGGGTATTTGACAATGATTTTAATTGGTAGATGGATAGTTTGGATTATTAATTGCCTAGACCTTGAGAATATTTAATTGAAATTAAAATATCAAAAATGGCAAGTTATTATATGAAATTTAATAAACTAGAATTCAAATATCATTATTATATTAATTTAAATTGCTTTCAAAAAATCACTGATAGATTGAAATTTAATATTCATCTCAATTTTATTTATTATTAAACAATTAAATAATGTTTATTTTTCAAAATATCCCTAGACTTCATTTTTTAAAATATTACAAATTCAGAATATCAAAATATGAAAATAAATGAATTAAAATTCAAATATTATAATTATTATATATAGAAACTAATGTTATTTTGTCACATTTGATTAGCCTTCATATATCTATTAAATATTTTTCTGATTCAAGAATAATCCTTAGTTTCCCGTTAAGTTCAAAGAAAAAATATAATAAACCGAAGTAATAGCACTCCATCAGCTTACATTTTGCATAAGAACTCATCCAATGTTAACATGCCAAAAATAATGAATGTTTTACCTAAACGGAATAAAGCTCAGCATTTATAAAACACTATCCCTGAAAGATTATTGACTAAACAAAAGAGGTTAATGATAGATTTAGAAATTAAAAAAAGTATCTCACTTTTATCAAAATAAATTTACTAACCCCTTTTATTGTTACATGTTCTATTACATTTCTTAGCGAATTTCAGATTTCTTTTTTGGATCTAGTTTGGACTAAATATCATGATCAAAGATTCTTCAAATAGTATTTGATATTATAATATTATGTCAATATATAAGAAATATTACATATATTGAATAATACTATTATAAAAATAAATATGAATCAATCTAAAAAAATCTTTTAAATCCAACTAAGACCATTTCTATCTAACTTCAAATTACTTTAAATATTTATTTACCCTGATTCAATTTAAATTAAAAACCAATAGATTTTAAAGCAAGAGAGAGTTCAAAAGATTGTCCAAGATCTTCAGTATAAATAGTTTACTGTTCTTGATAAAACATTAAGTTTTTTTCTCTGATTCATTTTAAGTGATGTATCATCCTTCCATTGAATTGAATACTTTGCCACTTCAACTTAAAGTTTGTGCTTTTATTAAAAATAATAAAAACTGGGTGATTAATATCTTGTCAGATCGTTTGCTATTAATATATTCTCAACAAAATAATTCTTGTGTATTGAAGTCTGGAAGTAAACACTTAAGTTTAATCACAAGCTCTAAATCCAGCAATGATAATAACAGTTTTCAAATGTATCTGTCCAATCCGAAAGCACAATGGACCAACATAGAACTAGTACCCAAACCCCATCCCAAAAACTTTAACAAGCTGTTCATCTTCGCTGACGAACTTGACCATCTGAATATGATTTCCATTTACTGGAAATCGAATCCGATTGACGATGAATGGTGGCTCATGAGTGATCAGGACAGTTGTATTGCTAAACTATGCCTAGTCAGGAGCGAAAAGCTGAATTATTTCAATTTGTTGCTGACATTTGGCTTAAGTCGAGATACTCTGTTATTAATTCTATCATCAAGTTGTAAATTAATTGAATTGATTTCAATTAATCATTATCAATAGTTATTATTATTAGAAATAAAGTTAATTAAATTATAAAATGTTTATTAATTTAATAACTTAAGTATTTGATTTGATTGTTTAAATAATTGCCAATGTCTTCAACACTTACTAAATGCTTTTCACCACTAGATCTAATCTGTAACTCGAGTTTGCCATCGGTCCTGAATGATTTGCCAATAACGATGACAAAGGGATATCCAATCAAGTCGCAATCTTTGAGTCTGGAGCCTACTGATAAGTCATAGCGATCGTCTAAGATTACTTCGCCCTTCAAGCTGTCGATTTGCTTCAACTGATTTTCAATATTTTCAACCACTTCAATGTATTCGGACAGTTGTGATCCTTTGGGTACAATTGGTACAATACACAATCTATAAGGAGCTATGGAATAGGGCCAAATTATACCATTCTTATCATGAGAGCATTCAATTACGGCTGGTAATAATCTACTAACACCAATACCAAAGCATCCCATAACGAATGGAACCAATTTACCTTCAGGCGAGCTGAATGTGGAGTTCATTTGGGCTGAGTATTTAGTACCTAAGTAGAAAGTGTGTCCGACTTCAATAGCTTTAAATTCTTCGAGAGGGATTTCAGTATTGGATTTGGCACATTTGGGACAGTGATCACCTGATTGAGCTAAATGAAGACTGATATATTGGGTATTGGATGATTGTTCGCTGATATCGTTAGATCTGAAGTAAGGATCTACAATGAATTGGATTTGGTCGATGTTAGTAACTTGATCCAAAGTAGTGATATCATAAGCCTTCTGAATGTGTTTTTCAATTGGAATCCAATTGATTTCACGTCCTTTCTTACTCAAAATGCAATAAACAGTGCTAGGCTCTTCTTTCAATCTAATGAAATTATATTCTAATTGGGATGATAATTGACGATTTAACTGGGCAATCTTCTCAATTAAACTATCACTATTAGATCTACTATCAAGTACATTCACACCTTCACTATCGTTAGGAATAACACTCGTAGCAGCTTCTTGATTAGCAGAGTATCCACAATTCAAACACGACAAAATCTTATCCTCACCAATTGGTGACAAATAGTGAAACTCATTGGACAAAGTCCCACCAATAGAACCAGTATCAGCTTCACAGATTTTGTAACTGATGCCAATACGATTGAAAATATTCTTGTAAGCATTTTGCACCTCTCTATAGGTCTTCATAGCGTTATCAACATTGGAATCGAAGGTATACAAATCTTTCATGAGGAATTCTCGACCTCTCAAAAGACCTCCACGTGGTCTTAATTCATCCCGAAATTTTTTACCTAATAAAGTATATTAATTGTAGTTTATATGATATAAATGTAATGAATTACCTATTTGGTAAGCCTTTACAGGTAAATTCTTATAACTATGAATCAATTCTCCAACCAAATGCGTGATCTCTTCCTCGTGAGTGGGAGCTAAACAAAATTCACTCCCTTTGCGATCTTTCAATTTGACCAACTATATTCAATCATGTCATTATTATTAGTTCGAAATTAACTTTATAATTGTTACTTCTTCCTTCATAGTATTCCATCTACCAGTTTGTTTCCACTTTTGACTTGAACTTAAATTGGGCATATCTAACTGCTGGCAGCCTAAAATTCATTTAATTTCTTTCATTTTATATATCTTGTTAATAAAATTACCGATAGCATCCAATTCTTCTTCAATAATCCTTTTCACTTTATTCAAACTACGTAAGCCAAAAGGTAACAAAGTGTAAATGCCGGAACTAGACTGTTAAAATTAATTATATTATCAATATAAAATTTATATTTATTTACTTGGTTGATTAATCCAGCTCTTAGCATCAAATCGTGAGATTTAAATAAACTGGAGTCCTTAGCTTTACTCGTTACGTTTAAACTTTGAGATAATTTGGGTAATTTGTAAAGTTGACTACTAGACTATTACATATTACAATTAATATATTTGATTAATATGGTTATTAAACAATAGTTACCGTAAACTGTCTACTAAACGACTTGGGCTGAAGTTTTAACTTTGATATCATTTTTTTTATTAAATTTAAAATATAAAATAAATTAAAGTTTTAATGATTAATTAATATCGAAAACTAATAAGTTTTTTAAATATTAATTTATTTTAATACTTTTCTATATATATATATATATATATATATATAATGATTAAAATATTAAGTAATTTTTTTATATATTTTTCTTTTTATTGAAAAACTTTAATTATCTGAATTTATCAAAGCTTTGATTATGGGATTTATTTCAAAATCCAATATTAAAAAATTCATCAACTGTGACTTGGATAATTTAAAGTTTAAGTATTAAAGTTTTTCGTAGAAAATACAATAATAACAAATGAACTTAATTGAATAATAAACTTAGAAATTATAGTCAATTAATTTTATTAATTTATTATTGAGAACTAAGGTAAAATTATATCACTTTTAATTGTTTTTTGTGTTTGAATTTTTTAGTGTGGAAATATGATAAATGTGATAACAGAAAAATGAACTATAATTATACACTGTATTTAATTGTTCTTCGCTAATTATCATACCCTATTAATTATTGATACTTAAAATCGATGCCTTGTACATTAATTAAAATACTCTTGGCTCATCAAATATTATAAATTTGCGTAGTAATTATGAATACCAAGATATTTTCTAAAGTCAATTTCCTTGTGAAATTCCCATAATTGATGATTTTTCCTTATTTACTTTGAAATTACTCCATCATTCAACATTCATTATTTATCAATTAAATATAAGTTGAATAACAGAAAGTGATAAAATATTGTAAATAGTTAAATATGCCCGTACCACCACCTCCTCCACCCCCCGGAGCTCCCCCTCCACCTGGACCACCTCCTCCACCTGCAATGGGTAAAAGCGCTCCACTGCCAAAAGCTGACAATAACAGAAGCGCTCTTTTAGCTTCTATTCAGAAGGGTACCAAACTTAAGAAAACAGTAACTAATGATCGTTCTGCGCCAATTTTAGATAAACCCAAAAATAACGATTCTTCATCTGGTCCCTCTCCATCAGCCGTAGGAGGCGGTGGAGGAGGAAGCTCAGCACCTTCTATGGGAGGAGGGCCTCCAGGTTTGGGAGGATTATTTGCTGGGGGTATGCCAAAACTCAAGAGCCGCGGAGGTGTAAATACCGGAAGAGAAAGTTCAGCAGGTATTTTAATTTAATTTTGTACTTAATCAAAATAATAATAATTTTCTAATAGAACCTAGTCCATCTCGCAATACTTTTTCACCACCAGCTTTAAAGCCTACAACTCCAGCTGCTCCAACTTCGTCTGTACCTAAACCACCTACATCGGTTCCCAAAGTACCTACACAATCAGCTGTTAAACCACCCACTTTCAAACCTCCTGCTGTCCCTTCAATTCCAACTGCTAAACCTCCAGCACCACCTAGTTCTGTCCCTCCCCCTCCACCACCAACAAATTCTGCTCCTCCTCCTCCTCCTCCAAATAGAGCACCACCGCCACCTAGTGCTGTCCCACCGCCACCATCACCACCCCCTCCAACTAACTCTGCTCCTCCTCCTCCAAATAGAGTACCACCTCCACCAGCTTCTGCAGCTCCCTCATTGCCAAGAAGAGGTCCTCCACCTCCACCGCCTCGTAAGGGTGCTCCGCCTCCACCACCAGCTGGTCGTAAGCCACCACCCCCACCGCCTAATCGCAATCATGCTCCCTCTCCTACACCCCCTCCACCTCCTGCTCCAGCACCCCCTCCACCCCCAACTGTATCCTCAACAGCTCCCAGAACTCGAGTACCTCCACCTCCACCTTCAGTGCGCTCATCAGTTGCACACACCAATGGCACATCGAACAGAGCCAGCATCCTACCTTCGGGTATAACAGTATCAGCACAGTTTGTCCAACCTGCCCACCCTCCCAACACGGAAGGAAGCTGGACATTCAGACCGCATACCGATTTCCCACCACCCCAACCCCTGTCGAATTATATATAATTTAACACTTTATTAATAACATTTACATTATTTAATTACAATTTGACATATCAACACCTTTATTTTAATAATTTGTGTGTTAAGTAATGAAGAAATTATATAATTATTTAACCAAAACCGATATAAAATTTGAAATAATAACGAATATAATTATTTAGATTGTTACTATTCAAATATTATTCCTTTAACTTTTTTAATGATTACTCTCTATTTCCTTTGACATATTGCTATTCAAATCAAAAATTAAATTAAATTGAATGATATAAACTAGTGATATTCTACTAATTCAAGGTTCATTTCATTTTGATAAATTAATATCAAAATATTGATAACTATTTATTTTAATAAATTAATCATTAAACTCTAATATAGTCAGCCATCTATTAGCTCGAATATTAATTATTTGTAATTGTAAATCATTTGACACCTGGAATTTTTCAAATTTAGTCACCAGTTTTGTAGAATCTTCAGTAAGCTGATTGAATTGATCTATTAGAAATTAAGCATTAGATTGATGCAATTATGATATGATTAATACAATGAATTACTCCAGCCAGCGCCCCAAACATTTCCTGAGTCATCAATGAGTACTGTATGATGTTGGCCGCATGCTATGCGCTCAATGATGACATCTATATCCACAGCATCAAACTCTATCAAGTTGGGTACTGATGGATCGATGGGTTCAGAATCTTGATCTGATAGGCCTAATGCACCATACTTATTCCATCCAAATATATACACATCACCCAATTCTGAGAGTAAACAACTGTGCCAACCTCCACATTGGATATCTTTGATTTTAATACCGTCAATTGCCTCAATAACTGCAGGTTGATCTCGTGTTGTCAAATCGCCATGGCCTAGCTGACCAAATCTAAAGCAATGATGAGATTGGGTTGAACATTTGAATAGTATTAAAATTACCTATTATCACCCCAACTTACCACTTGGCCACTCTTAGTCAAAGCTAAACAATGGCCAGATCCAGTCACCACCTTGACGAATTTCAAATCAATTGACAATTTTATCATTTCGTTATTAATACAATTTAATTGAAATAAATCTCCAATTTTATCAATAAAGAATAATATATTATGATCATTCTCACATATAGATAGGACATCTTGATGAATTAATATCATTTTATCTTCTTTAAAATTGAATAATTCTCCATTTATTAATATAAAGCCACCTTCTTTTGAAACCCAGTTTACATTAGTAATTTTATTCATATTTAAATATGTTATCAATACATTAATTTGTTTGCTACTAGTACCAATCAATTTATATTCATTAGTTGTAAATATAATTATATAATTCCAATGAATAGTTATTAACTTATAATCATGTTTTAATAACACATTAATATGATTTTCATATGGTAGTAAATTTCCCAAAAATTTATAAAACATTATTTTAATTATTTTATATTTTAATATTATTATTTAATTTATTTTTAAATTTTTAAATTATTTTAATAATAAATATGGGATTTTAATTATTAAAATAATGGATAATTTAATAATTTAAAAAAAAAATATGGATACATCCAAAGTTAATAAAATATAAATGTAAATTCACTTATAAGGTATAATTCATTGTATAAAAAATTACCCAAAGTTATTGTTAAAGTAATACCAAATTTAAAAAATTGAATCAGACCTGAATATAATGGTGGGTTTAATAAAGGACTCAACAATAATTGTGGAATTTATAAATTTTTTTAGTGTCCATGATTAAGGATTGTCAATTTTTATGAATTGAAAATTAATAAAAAATTAAAATAATAGTTTTTATATTATTAAAGTTTACTGAAGTTTATTAAAAGGATGATATGATTACTAATAATTACAATATTATTAATTATTCTAGAGGAAATTATATCATAATTGGAGGATAATAATTCAATTTTACACAAATATTGTTGGAAAGTTGGTTATGTTATACAGAAGAAATTTTATAAGATTAATTAAGAAAATTTTCAATATTAAATATATTATTGGATTTAATGAATACTGTACTGAAGAATAGATAATAGGCTGAATAGATTATATATGATCATAATTATTGGTGAGTAATCTAGTGATGATGGGGTTGGGAGACATTGAGATGGGTAGAGGATTGGGGAGGAGAAGCTACAGTTGTGTCGAAGATGGGCAACATCTGATCCACGACTTTTTCTATCGTGGCTTCAGCGTTGAGAATGTGGAAGGGGAATACCCTGGAAAGACTCATGAGGGAATGTACTTCGCTTTCGTAGCAATTGTAGCGCTTCTTAATCAGGTTGATGTCGAAGTCCGTAGCACGCTCCTCAACTAATTCACCAGTCTTTTTACCAGATCTGATGGCTTCGTTGTGCAATTTGGCATTGATACCTCTTTGAGCTTGACGGGCAATACTTGTATCAGCATTGACATGCAAAACGATGATGTCAAATTTGGGCACTGGTGTGTGAGTGTAAGCAGACAATTTCTGCATCATTTCGTACAAAGCAGAAACACAGTTCACCTGATTTTCGCTTCGGGGAAATCCGTCAATAATCACGGGGGAATCTTTGTTCATGGTGCTCAATTTCAAAATCAATAGCTCGAGCACAGTTTCATCGTCGATGAGACGACCTTGATTGATCATCTCCTTCATCTCAGGAGTGTTTAATAAAGAACTCGTCGAGATGGGCTCGTTGGTGATGCCCTTGGCTTGAATGATGTGTGGGGTGACTGTACCCTTGCCAGAGCCAGGGGCTCCCATTAGGAAAACAAGACGTGATGGGATCGAGTGCATAAGCTTGGGGTTTGCTAAGGTGAGTCTGTTCCAAACTCTGTCAAAAAGAGAGCATTCAGTTCTCAAGTGAGAGTGAGGGAACATGGGAGTGTGGTGGACCAATTCATTAGGAGGGGTGCTGATAGGGGAGTGAGAGGCAGAGGAAGCCAAGCTCACAGTCTGGTTCATAAGGTTGAGGCCACGGATGACTAAACCTTGTCCAGCGCTAGGGATGGAGGAGGAGGGGCGCATGGGACTGTGAGGGGCAGAATGAGTCATCAAGTGGAGGTAGTTAGAGCATCTAGGGACAAAGTTTTTCATAACAGGAGAAGAAGGTCTCAAAGCCATTTTGATTTTGATTTTGATTTTAGTAAAACAATAATAGAAAATGCAATTGTTTTTTTAAAAAGATTCAAAAATCAATCGAGACTAGGTATTAGAACATAGAATTAATCAAATCCAGAACTAAGCCAAGCGCAACGGTTGATTTATAATAAAAAAAAGGGAAAATTAGTGAAAGATTAAGCTGATAAAGCTAATAGCTCTTTTAGGCCTTGATGAATGTTGTAAATATAAAATCGAATCTAATTTTGAGAGTCCAGAGTTAGTACCTGGTATTTATATCCATTGCTTCTCTGAGAGAAATTAAATACTTTGAGAGGGTTTGAAAAGATGGGATTGAGTGATTGGTGGAATGACTGAATATGGCAATCGGTTTATTTTATTGTTGGGGATAATTAAGGGAGTGAAATCGAATGGGTGTGGATAAGTTAATAATGTACCTGATTGGTTAGCTCTGAATTTGGCTCAATCAAAATGAGTATTAAATTTTTAAATCCAAGCATTGGAATCGCTGCTTGAAGCAAAATGTAGCTGGCATTAAATTTGCTCACTTTATCATCGAATCAACTGCTCACAATCTAAACTATTTACCTGACCACAAGTGAGAAGGAATTAGGTGATAATTGATCATAATAACATAAAAGTTGAATACAAAATAGAATGGTGATATGTTGGCAAGTAATTATCAGTTCTATTGTACTACCAAAAAACAAGGTGATTTTTCAAATTATAATACGCCAATTTGAACTAATTTAGTTGATTATTGCTTTTGCAATGATAATTAGCTTAATTTAGCACATTTTTATCTCAATTCTGAATTGAGTAAAATTGTTAAAGATTATCAAAATCTATTGATATAATCGCTATTTCACCTAGTTTCTAAGATATTATAATGACTTTTTTATAATGCAATTAGGGATTTACAAAAAATTTGAAATGTGGATGTTGAACCATACTTCTCAATAGTTGATTTATTTTTATCATTAGTTTTTTCACTTTGAATGGGACTAAAGCTACATAATGCAATTGTCAATGCGCTAAAAAAGTGTGACTTGCTAAATAGTGGGAAGGTTGAGGAAGATCCACTATAACTTCAATAACAGTTAATAGAATAAAACCTAAGGATTCAGAAGAGCATATTTAAGTAATTTAGTAATATTTCCTCTGAACCATTTGTTTGATAAAGTGAATCAGACGAATGGGTAGGAGGGAAAATTCTTTAATAATTTAGATAAATTAGGCAATATAAACTTGAGATTAATTCAAAACAATCACATTTTCGCAATTAGTCAAAGCAATTGGAATAAATTAATACTCTACATATTTTGTGATAATCTTTCAGGGTTATTAAGTATTTTAGTTCTATGATTACTTTATCTAGCTTTATTATTTTATATTCACTGTTTGCAAGTGCAAATTGGCGAATTGTAATAATGATTTAATAGACCCTTCGAAATTTCGCTTATATGACATCATTATCAGAGTCGTATTTAGAAGATCATAAAAGTGATAATAGTTAACAATGAAAAAGGTTAAATAACAAACTACAGCCATTAAATTGATTCAATACTAATATTATTGAAGTTAGTCATTTGTTTGCTTTTTATTACTATATTAAGATTATACTTCAACGAAAAAAAAATAGAAAAATAATTTTAGAGATTTAACTACATAAAAATTAATAATTTAAATTATCTAAATATAATTGAATTAATTTTGTTATTTGTAAATTTTTACTGTTTATTAAAATTTTATTGGTAAATACTATATTCCGCATTATGTTGGTTAAAATTACATAATTTTAAAATTTATGCAATGTAAAGTACAAGCACTTTATTCTTACACGGATTTACAGTTGCTTAACAACTTAATTAAAACATACTTGCAAATAAATGTTGACCAGTATCATTCCAAATGAGATCTTATGAAGTTTTACTAAGTTGATAGTTATCACCGCCATCAAATCAATTCTCACTCTGAAATTCAATTCAATTCAATTCAATTCAAAATTATCACTGGTTAAAAAGTTTATACATGAATCAAACAAATGAATTAATACTACTTAACAAATATTAAAGCCAACTATATTGACTTAAAATTAATCAATTAACAATATCTATAATGTAATATTTCTTATCTATTAATTTGATATATTAAAATGATATTTTACCAATTATTTGCCACCATATCATTAGAATAATAAAACTTTTTCATCTTGATTAGATTAGAAGTCACTAAATTGGATTATCTTTGATAATTTCAGTAACAATTGAGATTTTCTTAATTGAGCTAATCGCTGATAACAATGCTCATTAAAAAATGAATAATTTATAAAAAGATTATAATGAATCTCTTGCTCAAAAAAACATATGATATAGATTAGAAAAATTGAAATATTAATATAAAGAAATAATGGAATAATATTTATGTTTAAATCATAATTTGTAATAACATTTAATAATTGCCATGTATGGTATACCATATTATCATATAATTTAATAGTACTTTAGCCATTCATATATTACCAGATTTTGAATAAACTATATAGTTTGAAGTTATATTCATTAATCTAATAAATGAATGTTTTATAACAGTTCAATTGCTTATTCTAGTATATTCTAGTATATTCCAAATACTTTGTGAAAGGTTGAAAAGAATTAATATTAAAATGACTAAATACCAAATAATATTTTAAATTTTTATTTCAAAAATTATATTATTATAATAAAGTACTCTGACCTTAGTATAATCAATTAAATATTTTAAAAATTTGAATGTTTATTATAGCTATATTACCAATGAATTGACTATATTATTATTTCTTCAAATGTTTATATATTCAATCTAATGTAAGTTTAAGCTAATTAATTCATGATTGTATCAAAAAAATGAATTAATTACGTATCGTTATTGAGCATGAGGTTAATAATAAGGTAAATATAATATAAGTGGCATTACTATTTGACATTATGACTATAATTAGATACATCAAACGTGAAATCTTTTGTTTTACTAAATTTTCAATAATGTTCTAACTGATACACACTTTTAAACCTATCCAGGTTTTCGGTTAAAGCTACTTAGTTAATTGAATAAGAAATCCAATCACAAAATTTTGATTTATCAATCATATTTTAAGTATACTGAATTTTGTAATTTTATGTAATTATATGTAATTTAGAAAATGATTTTGAATATAAAAAAATTTCATGATCCAAAATATTGTGAAAACAAAATTATTAAATAGATCAAATAGGATTTATCTGAAAATCTGGATAGGTTGAAAAGATTATAAAATAAAAAAAAGTTAAAAGTGATCCTGAATATTAAGAAAAATAATAAATTAATGATTAATAATTATATTACTAATAATTTAAATTTAAATTTTTATTAAAATATATCTCTAAAATGTTATTATATATATTTCAAAAATCTTAAACATACACCTTTTAAAATTTAATACTTTGAAAAATAATGCTCCATTTACAATTTATAAATTCAAGAGTAAATAATAGGATGGAAATCTATGTTGAAAACTAGTTAATATAAAGTATTTCATATTATAACCAAAATGGTAATGATTGTTACCTAATATATTTGCATAGTTAATACTTGTTTTTAAATAAGGGATAAAACTAGAGTATTTGCTTTGATTTATTTTTATTTTTGTTTTTATTATTTTTATACTTTCCTGATTTGGAATCCTCTCGATCATTTCTACGAAAGTTTATTTTTAAATGCTTTTATAATATTTATTGGTTCAAAATTATAATAAAGGACTATTTATATAAAGTTATACAGTATTTATTTATTCATACCAATAAATTTAATATTACAATGTTTAAACTTCTTGTAGGCTTTTAGTTAAAGTTTAATTTGATAAATATCATTAAATCATTGTATATTTGATTTAAATTAGAACATATTACACTAGTCATCATATATGAATTCATATTAATAATATAAATCTTATTTTTGAATCAAACTTTTTAATTAGCTGTATATTTTAGTATTGAAAATATTAAATTAATATATATATATATATATATTAATTTGAAAATATCACAATTTTTATGTTAATATAATTATTTTAAAATCATTTATCATTTATCATTTATCATTTAAAGATAATTTGATTAATATCAATCATTTATTAAATCCAATTATTAAACATTTGATATATCACTAAATTGTATATTAATGATTATCAAATATAAATAGTGTATAAAAAACATGAATTATATAAAGGTATAGAATGAATTAATCTAAAATTTGCTATATTAATGTTATTGAAAACAATAGTGAATTTATAAAGTTAATTGAATCCTATATATTTGTATCTCAAACCAACAGTAAAATTGATTACAAAATTTTGAATTCAATTCAAGAAAATAGTTATATGATTAAAAACTTATTGGATATTACATTGACATTTATTTTTGATGCGTATCCTATTGTATTATCAAATTGATCAAGTAGACTTTAACTGAAAATCCATATAAGGTTTAATCATTGTATAACGTTGAAATTCAATTGATATAAATTATAGTAAAATAATAAATATTTATTTATACATATTTCATAATTAATATATTCAAGTTTTTGTAAATAGATAAAATATATAAAAGGTATATAATGGTATTAATTTATTTGAAAACATATCAGAATATATTATTAATCATACCACAATAGTTTTTAAATAGTATAATATGTTTTTTGAATGCGCCATTTTACATAAAAATAAGAGTATTATCTAGTGATTTTGCGAACAAATTACAGGTAATTTATTTAAAGTTATCTATTCTACTTTTAATGTTAAATCATTAAAATGTTTTGATATGGAGTGAAAAATTTACAGTACGTTCAATAATATTAAACTTCTCAATCAAGTGGGTGATAATTATGGTTATTGAGACGAATTTATACACAAAACTATATCAAGACAATGTATATTTGGTGGCAAAAGTGTATATTATATACGGACACAAAGGATATTATAAAAACATAAAAACGTCTATTGTGAATCTACTTTTGTTAAGTTGTACAATCTGATTAAATATCTTATGGGCAAAAACGATATTCAATTAATTGCCAGGATATTAAAATTGTTGGTTTTGGTTTACCAAGATCAATAGTATTGAAATTGATAAAAGGTTTTTGAAATGATAAGGGGTAATCTGTCAGACTGTGCAAACCTCCTCGCCAAGCCCTGGAATGAGACCGGCAAGTTCATCCACTTGAGATAAATATACAAACATATTTACCTCAACTCGTCCCTTTACAGAGGTCGCACTTATGATCATCTACCAGATTTTTGAACTGTGTCTAAGTTGATGAACAAAGACCAGAAATGTACTATATACATGATCCTGTAAAGTACAGTCGTTAATCTTCAATCTATCAAATCGAGTGGTTATTTATACATAATTAGTTGAAAATTTTGAGGGAATAATATTATGGGTTTTAAATTAATAATACAATTCAAATTAAATCATATCACGTGATATTTTATATATAATTCATTTATAACTAACCTCTTACCTTTTTGATTTTAATGGTCAATTAAATTGATCCCTTTTAATAACATATTTGAATTTATAAATCTAATATAGTATAAATATTTAGTAAATATTATTGAATACTTCCTTTATTTCTATTAAAAATATTTTTCTCTATTATTCTGCTTATTTTTAATATAAATAACTATATTTGATATTATTTAATAATTTATAAAATAAATAAATTAGAAAGATTTTATATTATTAATAATCAAATAATTAAATAATCAAAATAATTTTTTAATTGAAATATATTTTTATTAATGTGTTTATTTGAAAATAGTGAATATCAAAATATTTGAAGTATAATTTGATTATTAGAATTATAATTTATTGATTAGTAATTAAATTATAATAATTATTAAAATAAAATAATATTATATATAATATAAAATGTTTATTATTTTTAAAACTTAATTATTTGATAATTATTAATAAAATATAATTTATTAAATATTAATTATTAAGAATTGAATATTTATTATAATCTTCAAAATTTTTAAAATATATAATAATTATTATTAATTGATAATGTTGTTTAATAATTTGAAATTAATATAATCATAGCTATATTTTTAAATTTATTTAAATTATTTTATAAGTTATTTTTATTTTTATTATTAATATAATTATTATAATATAACCTTGATAATTCCCAATATAATAATGAAAATTTTATTTTAATTTAAAACTATTCAAAATATCTTAAATAGTTTATTAATTGAATGAAAATTAAGTAAATAATTGAAATAAATTAAA
>JNEM01015007.1:0-13990 GCA_000697335.1 Conidiobolus incongruus B7586 | reverse complement strand
TATAATATTAAAGTTATTTTTTTCTTAATAATTAAAATATTACTTTGTAATTTAAATAATGGAAATTTTTATTGCAATTAAAAATAAATGAACATTTTAAAATATAATATATAAAAATAGATATATAATATAAATTTGATAATTTGTTTTATTATTAATAACTTTTTGCTATATTTTTAGCAAACTTCTAATATTTAAAAAATAGTTCTTTTTATTAAAGAGTAAAAGTTGATATTTTATAAATTAATTAAATTTTCTTATAAGCTGGTTTTTTAATTGCTTAAAGCAATTATAATTATATAAGTTATAATTTAAAATATATACTAAATATGATAATTTTTTCTAGGTATTTTAATTAGAAAATTTTTTATAGCTTTAAATTTATATAATTTAAAATTATTAAGTAAAATAATAAATTATCTTAAATTTTATTGAGAATACTAATTAAAAATACTTTTATTTAAAAAAACAATATAAAGCTTACTATTAATTAGTTTTTCTTCAAAAACTAAATAAGAGTAATATATATTATTATAATTTATTATAATAATTAATATTTTTTTATTAATAAAATATTTATTTAAAAAGATTTATAAAAAAGGTTAATTTAACTTAATTTCATATTTTAATTTATATTTTAGTAAAGAATTATTCATAAAGATTTAAGATCTATTAATTACAATTATTTATATTGAAAACTTAAGTTTTTAATAATATTATAATAAGTTTTGTTTAATAATAACTATTTTAACTTTTTTTAACCTTTAGTTAAATTATAGGGTATTTGTATTTTTATTTATTAATTTGAGTTGAAACTTTAATATATATAAAATACATTTAAAACTATTTTAAAATATTTAGATAATTTTTTAATTAAAATAAAAAGGTGTTTTTTAATATATCTTTTCACTTTTTTAATAATTAAAAAAATAATAGTTGAAAGTTAGTTTCTTAGATTTTAATAGGGTTTAAATAATTTTTTTCTTAGTTTTAAAATAATTTATTTAATAGTAAATAGTGAATTTAAATAATATTTTATTATCAAAAGTAGTTTATAAATTATAAATAATTTTAAAGGGTTTCTAGTTAAGTTTTACTAATATAAAAATAAGAAACTTTTGGTAATTATTATTTAGTTTAAATATAATTAATTAAACAACCAATTTTAAAAAGTTAATTTTTTAATCAAAAAAATATAATATATATATATAATTTAAAAATATAATCTTTTATTTATTTTATATATACTAGCCTACAAAAGTAAGTTATAAAATTAAAATTATTTATATATTTACTTATATCTTAAATAATTCTTAATTAAATAAATTTATATTAAAATATATAATTTACTTATATTAGTTGATTATAACTAACTATATTAGATTATATTTCATTAATTATTGGTTAATATATTAAAACCTAAAATTTAACCAAAGTGAGTTATAAATTTATAGGTTTATATGTTAAAATGATATAAATAATAAAACTTATATGTATCTTTTTTTTCTCTTGTTATATTATATATATTATAAAACTATTAAGCTTATATATTAAAATTAATATTATAATGTTTAAATCTCTCTCTAAAAAAGTTCATTTAAATATTAATTAACTTTATAATAAAAATAAATCAACTTGTGAGATTGTTAGAATTATTAATGTTAGCTAATCTACTATAGTTAAGGTTATTAAAAATAATATTAAAGAAGCATTTAAACTAAAGCTTAAAGATATTAAAATTATAGATAAACATAATAAAAAGTATATTTATAGATTAGTTAATATAGGTAAGTGTAATATTATCATAAAAATATAACAAGAATTATAAAACTATATAAGAATATTAGTTAGTACTAATATTATTATATATACTTTACATTAGAATAGATATCACTTATATTTTAAGAAAAAACACCCCTAATTAAAAAAGTTGTATTGTAAAACTAGATGGGAGTTTAAATGCCTATACTAAAATTAAACTAAAACTAATTAGAGTAAAGTTATTTAATTTAATAAAATAAAGATATATTTTAATAAATATAATAAAAAAGCTAAATATTTCAAAAAAGATAAAAAATTACTTTATAACCATTATGTTATTACAACCTAAAAATACAATGATAGGTTAATTATAATTTAAGAATATATGTTATCTTTAAGTATAAAATATCTTTATAAAGTTGATAAGGGAATTAATATTAAGATATACTAAAATATTCTAAATAATAAATTAAATAACTATTAAGTAGTATAAGTTAAATAAATCAAATACTATTTACTATACTATAAATTTTATTATTAAATAGCTTAAAAATTACAAAATAACTATAATGAAATAACCTTCTTAATCTTTTAATCTTAACTTAAATAAATATCTTTAAGATTAACTAAAAAAATTAATTAAAGCTTCCTCCCAAAAAAAATTTAAATCAACTTTAGGAGTATATTTAAGAAACTTAGAATAATATTAGTTTTACTTAATGTAAAAAGCAAGTTAACTTTATACCCTATAAACTTAAAAAAGTTAGAAAAGCAAAAGGTGGATATATTAGATATTAATTTTTCTATCAATATTAAAACTTGCAAATTTATAACTTAAGTATACTTTTTGTTTTAATATATCAATTAATAATTAATTAAATTTAACTTTATATATTATATTATAAATAAAAAATATATATTAATTACATAGTTTAATATAAATTTATATCAATTAGAATTGATTAAAATAATAATAGAAATATTTATATTTTTAATTTTATAACTTATTTTTATAGGCTAGTATATATATATTCATTTAAAAATAATAATATATTTGAAAGATACAAAATTAAAAAATTTCCTATTAATTTAAATTTAAGATAATATTAATAACTTTCAAATTATTTGATATCAAATAAAGAATATATAATTATTATATTTTTTATATCTACCTAAAGTTTTAAGTTTAAATTTTGGTATTTTATATAATTAAAAGTATATTAAGATAGTGAATAATAACTTTTAAAAATTTACCATATTCTATCTTACAAATTAAATATATAGCTTTATTTTCTTAATAATATTCAATATTAAAAAGAAATTTAATTTAATATTTTTATAAAATAATAAATTAGTAAGATTTATTGGTAAATTTAAACCTAAATTTAATTCTATGAAATATTTATATTCAATTAATTTTATTATATATTGAAAGGCTAAACAACTTATTTTAAATAAAGAAATATTAAAAAAATATTTAAATATTTATAAAACTCAAATATCAAGATAATTATTGAAGGATATAATTAGCATATTATATAGAATAAAAATTTTCATATTGATGTTAATATCAATATAATAATATAAATTTTAAGATATAGATATTTTTGAAAATTATAGGGTTATTATATTTTGTTAAAGTTATATTTAATATTCTGTAATTTATAAAAATATACAAAATAAATGAAATTTCACTTCAATAATTTTATAAAAATCATATTTAAATTCTAGGATTAAAATCAAAATAAAACACATTATACCTTGTTATTGTAATATTCAATTTTGACCTGATATAATATATATCATAGCTTATAACAATTTAATTCATCTTTATCTAACAATGATAATAAGAAATATAACAATTTGGTCATTTTACAATTAACTGTTGCGATTATAAAATCTAGTTTTTTTGATCAATAATTTCAGTTTAATCTTCTGTGAATTCATTTATCATTTCTTTCCATATCAACAATAATTTGGATTTGATTATCACGTATTAATACTAGTCAATAATTTTGACAACCATAATAAAACATACCAAATTCTAGATATTTAAAGTATAATTATGAATGACACATTCCCAAGATAGTTAACATTACAAAATATAAGAGTCTCTTATCTTTAATTTTTTTCAATATAACTCAAATTTCAACTAATACATTAATTAAAATTTTCTCTCTTTATGGTATTGATAAAATTCATCAAAGTACGTAGCTCAATATCTCTCTAATATAATATTTAGTGATATAAAGGAAACTAAAAAATATGATCTTTGAATCTGAAGTTATTATTTAATATACATATGACAATCTTCAAGTGATAATATTAAATAAAATAATTTAAATCTTGTGATACGGGATATTTCTACATTAACTCTATTTCAAGTAATAATAATGTCGTTTGCACACTTTTGATATTAAACAAATAATAAAATTACTTAGACAATTATAATATATAAAGTTATATTTCGTACAAAATATAATATCAATGATATTATGAAATTGAAATTTGCAAACGGGATAGAAAAAATAAATATTATCTATATGGTTATTTAAACCAATTCAAATTCATTAATATATAAATCTTTAAGAATAAATTTAATATATTGTTTATATCTAATATATTATTTCTAGTAATTACTCACTGATTAATACACTTGAATGAAACCTTCAATATTTCAATTTTAAATATTGATAGTAATCCAATCTCTTTATTTCTAATCCAAATAGCATAATTGTTCATTAATGATTCCTAATATGTAAATTAATGACCTGATTATTCAAAATGAAATTTATGATTATATATTATAGATAAATTATGTTCTGAATGAGTAATTTCAGATTTTAAAATATTATTAATTGGAATGTCAATTTATAAAAATTTGTACATATTTATATATATGATTTTGATCAACTCTATAATTAATATTGTATAATATGCTTTCAATAAAACTAAAAGTTCATACATTTATATCGCAAAACTAAGAGTTCATGATTATAACTCATTTATAATGATAATATGTTAAATTTTATACGAGAAACGTAAATATGAAAATTCAGTATATCAAATACACTTAATATATCAAATATAATAAACATTATAGTAACTGAATTCATTTAATAATATAAATTTAGTTTCAATATTAATAATTTTAGTGTGAAATATAAGAAAAAAAATACCTTAAGAAATATCATTTAGATAGATAAATAACCTGAACAGATTACTCATTCAAATGATACTGATTTCAACTTTATTTCAGTAAGTATAAAATTAAATTGTAAAACAGTGAATAAATATCCATTTATTAAACATATTAATATAATATTTACGAATCAAAATTTCCCCTTTAATAAATTATTTTTAAATACGTATATTAAATAAAAGAATTTTAATAAATATCTTAATATTCGTCATTATTTTCATTATATTATCTTAATTATATATCTTCAATGTTGAGCATTTTCTTTTTGAAATTTTTTTAAATATAATTTGGAAGTTTAAAGAATATAATTTTGTAAAGATGATTTCTAAATCCATTTATTATCAAATATCACATAATACATCTCTTGATTTAATATTATATTTAGTCTGGATTGTTTCAATAGAGTTTATTGTGCAAATTAAAACAGATTTAAAGTAAATTATAGATGAGGCAAAATGCATTATAATTCTATTAAAATATTATTTGATGTAACTTAGTGTTAAATTTGGTAATTATATTTTGGATAAATCGCAAGCAAACATTTTGATAGTCAATAATATGTTCTTTAAATATCAAAAGTTAACTTGAAATATTAATAATTTGTTTATGATACAATTAATTAGTTTTAGCAAAACTTTATAGTGAATTTAATAGATATATAAATATAGTTTGAAATGAATGATAATTTGAAATTTTAGTGAGTGTATGAAATTAACAGTCTTAATTGTTTGAAGAGATAAAAATTGGGACGAATTTGCATAAAAGTATAAGAGGTTTCTCAAAATTCAAAATTTAATCATAATTTCTCATCATCATTTATTTTCGGTTTTAGCATTTAATCTATTCATTCATCTTGTGTAACCCTATATTTCAATTCAAAATCATATCTCTTTAAAATTAATTTATAAAACTATGTTATTATGCTCAATATTGAAGGTATTGAGTATGATTTGTCTGTTTCAATATATATTACTTCTAATATATCAACTAATAGTTTGAAAATTGAAAAATTCTTTCCTTATCTATTATGCAATTTTTATAATCTCATAGCTGTTATTATATTCATATATTTATTTATAGATCTCTCATTATAACCCAAATAAATAAATTACAAAATTATCTATACAATGCTATTTTAAATTTTTACTATTTATTTATCGAATTTATATTAATTTTTACCCTTTTCCTACCCTTTATAATCAAACTTTGATAAAGATAAATAGGTAAAGAAATAACAGGACTATATCATATTTGGAACAATTACCGAATTGATAAAAATAATCAATTTAAAAATCATAAATTATATCATATGATATTAAATTTTAAATAACAACAAATAATTTATGTGGTGCTTTTAATATTAGAAAGTAAATTTTTAATTTAATATATTAAATATATATATATCAAACCCATTGATGTAAGTATTATTATATAATGAATTTTGAAATAATACGATTTTTTACTCTATTTATCTTGACATTTTTTATTAGTTTGCAAGTTTGTAAAGATAAAAATACTTAATGAAAATAATAAAGAATAGATAACGTTACCTTAATGAATGCAGGAAATATTTCATTAATTATTATATCAACCCCTTACATAGTGAAATTAATTAAAAATTATTAGTATACAAAGTTTAAGCTTAATATTCTAAAATATAAGGTAGTATTGAGCAATACTACACTTGTTTGGAAAGATAAATCAAGTGATTTATGGAATTGATTAAATTATTAATAAATAATAATTGGCTATTTATTGAAATTTTGTAATTTATTCCACAGTCATATTATTATTATAAGACATAGTTATTGAATTGTTAAATACCGCTTATTTTAAGGTCAAAAGTATTTTATTGAACTTTATTAAATATAACTTCACTAACATTCTTATATTATTCAAATCAGAACAAAGATTATTAGAAAAAAATATGAATATTTTGGTGGATGATTTTATGACTAATGAATTCAAAAGGTGTCAAGTGTAATTACCAAGATTGGATTGATTTCTTGTTTGACCAATATGTTTTTTCACATGCCGATTGATAGATTGATAGGGAATAAGTATAATTTTATATTTTAACATCTATAAAAAAGATTGATAAAACTCAATATTAAATAATTAACTTGCATATTTGTATGGATAATCTATATTTATTCTTGTTAAGTCTAATAAAGTTCGATACCAAGAAATGAAGATTCAAATGGAGTATATTTTTTTAATTTTATTATTATCAAAAATATTATAAAACAATCATTATATTCTAATAAAAAATTATTTAATTGATGGTTCATAATATATTTCAAAAAATTGGCTTTATAAAACTGATTACCTATAGAGACAATTGAATACCAATGTTAATATTCTCTTAACCTTAATATACTGAATAAAATTTTTAGGAATTGTCTTGAATACTGGATATAATTGTTTATTCAATGAAAAATAATGTGAGTTTACTTCAACGTCAAATTTGTTAAGTAAAATAGAGAATTCAAAGATCGGATCAAGTATTGGATAAGATATATTACATTGAGAAAAATCTTGTATTTTGCGCTTTAATACAACTAACCGAAGCTATTGTATAGAGTATTCTAAGTTCAGTATTAAAGTTGTAATACTGTATATTTATAAAATTAAAGTTTTAATTTAGCTTCATGCATTTTTTAATAGAGGAGTTCAATTGTGTATGTGACAATTTCATAGGTACTGTAATCTAATATATTTTCAAACTATAAAAGCTGAAACAGATTCATACCAAACAACATCAAACACAAACTTTATTTATTTATTTATTACAATCATCATGCAATTCACTACTGTCTTCGCCACTTTCACCGTTTTGGTTGTTTCCTTGGTTCAAGCTCAAGTTGTTAAGGATCAATACATCATTGCTTTCAACAAGAACACCCGTTCCACCTTCGATGCCCAAGTCCAAGCTGTTACTGACCTCTTTACCAACCGTGACGGTAGCAACCAGCTTTTACACAAGTATGACTCCGTTTTCACTGGTATTTCAGCCAAGCTCGATGAAGCTACTTTGGCCAAGGTCAAGGCTCTTCCTCACGTTGAATCTGTTGAACAAGATCAAATTATGAAGGCTATTGGAAGTCAATCCAATGCTCCTTGGGGGCTTGCTCGTGTTAGCCAACGTGCTAAGCTCGGTTCTGCTCCCTACACCTACAATTATGCTGATAACGCTGGTGAAGGTGTTAAAGTTTTCGTCTTAGACACTGGTGTCAATGTCAAACACAATGACTTTGGTGGTCGTGCTGTCTGGGGTACCAACACTGCTACTGGTTCCAATGACGATAAACATGGTCACGGTACTCACTGTGCTGGTACCATTGCTGGTAACACTTATGGTGTTGCCAAGAAGGCTCAAATTGTTGCTGTCAAGGTTTTGGGTGACGATGGATCTGGTACTAATGCTGGTGTTATTGCTGGTGTCAACTGGGCCGTCAAAAACGCCAATGGTCCCAAGGGTAATGTTATCTCTATGAGTTTGGGAGGTGGTTCCAGCTCTTCCTTAAACAAGGCTATCGCCGATGCTGTTAACAAGGGAGTTGTTGCTGTTGTTGCTGCTGGTAACGACAACCGTGATGCTTGTAACTACTCTCCTGCTGGTGCTCCTGAAGCCATTACAGTTGGTGCCACCGATGTTAATGACAGAAAAGCTTCCTTCTCCAACCATGGTAAATGTGTTGATATTTTGGCTCCTGGTGTCAATGTTTTATCAGCTTGGATTGGATCCAACACTGCTACCAACACTATCTCTGGTACTTCTATGGCCTGTCCCCACGTTGCTGGTTTAGCTGCTACTGTTCTCTCTCAAGGAACTCCCGCCAACCAAGTTGATGCCAAGCTCAAGTCTTTGGCTACCAAGAATGCCATCACTGGATTCAACACTGCCACTCCCAACTTGCTCGGATTTAACGGTGTCTCTGCTTAAATCTCATTTTCTATTTATTAAATTATTTATATTTGATACCCTTTAAATACTTTTTGTTAGTTTCTATATTTAATTTCTTAATATATCATTATTACCTTAATTTTTTTTATTTATCAACATTTAAAATTATTCTGAAAATTTTGAACTGATTATATATTTTATAATATTATGATATTTTAAATTCCAAAATTTTTTTAAAATATCATATATTAAAAGTAAATATTTTAATTCATAAAAGAATTTATTATATATTTTAATAATTTAATATCTTTATCTTAGTTTATCATTAAAATTCAATAATCTCTTCCAATTTTTTATAATAAGAATCAAAATTTTATATATTCTTATAACTATTAAAATGTATTTTTTGCATATATTTATAAAATTAAAAATTTACTAAAAATTAAATATATTTATTAATCTAATAGTTTCTCATTATACCTTGTAATTTTATTGACGATTTAATAAATTGAATTTTTTAATAAAGCTCTATAATTTTCAAGATAAAATTATCATTATAAAAATATGCAATATTTGTGTTTTTATTATATTTTTTAAATTATATTTTCAATGTATATTATGATACAGTACTATTTTATACTTTTATCAAAATAAATTTAAAATATTATCTTTATTTTTTTATATAATAACATTTAATATTTATTCAAAATATGAGAAAAATAATATCAAATTATTTTAATTGATAAATTATTTAGTAAAATTTAAATATTATTAAAAATTTATATTCAATTGAAATTTACTTTACAAAAGAAAACGTAAATATGGAAAAATTATGGATCAATTACTCTATCCATAATATGTTCTGATAAAAAGAACATTAATCATATGAATAAGTTTGTAAGCATATCGCTATATACATCATTTATGAATGAAATTGAAATATTTTTAATTAAAATGGGTTAAGGTTTTTGTTAAAGATGCTGGAGATTATGTCAGTTGATTTCAGGGTGAAATAAAGTTTTTAATATCTAAGTAGAATGAAAATTGAAGCATTTAATCACAAGTTGAGGAGTGCGTATTCCAAAAAAGAAAAATCTGGTATTTTGCCTTTTAATCCAACTAATCTAATGTAACGAATACAGAAAAATCTAAAAGGATTATTAAAGTTAAACCATTTTTAATTTAAAAGATTAAAGTTTTAATTTGGCTTCATGAATTTTTTAATAGAAGGGTTCGATTAGTGTGTGATAATTATTATGAGTTTGAAATCAAATACATTTTCAAACTATAAAAGCTCAAGCAGATTCATATCAAACAACATCAAACACAAACTTTATTTATTTATTTATTTATTACAATCATCATGCAATTCACTACTGTCTTCGCCACTTTCACCGTTTTGGTTGTTTCCTTGGTTCAAGCTCAAGCTATTAAAGATCAATACATCATCAACTTTAAGCAAAACGCCCGTTCCTCCTTCGATGCCCAAGTCCAAGCTGTCACTGACCTCTTTACCAACCGTGACGGTAGCAACGAAGTTTTACACAAGTTTGAACACGTTGTTTATGGCATCTCTGCCAAGCTCGATGAAGCTACTTTGGCCAAAGTCAAGGCTCTCCCCAATGTTGAATCTGTTGAACAAGATCAAATTATGAAGGCTATTGGAAGTCAATCCAATGCTCCTTGGGGGCTTGCTCGTGTTAGCCAACGTGCTAAGCTCGGTTCTGCTCCCTACACCTACAATTATGCTGATAACGCTGGTGAAGGTGTTAAAGTTTTCGTCTTAGACACTGGTGTCAATGTCAAACACAATGACTTTGGTGGTCGTGCTGTCTGGGGTACCAACACTGCTACTGGTTCCAATGACGATAAACATGGTCACGGTACTCACTGTGCTGGTACCATTGCTGGTAACACTTATGGTGTTGCCAAGAAGGCTCAAATTGTTGCTGTCAAGGTTTTGGGTGATAATGGATCTGGATCCAACTCTGGTGTTATTGCTGGTGTCAACTGGGCTGTTGCCAATGCCAATGGTCCCAAGGGTAATGTTATCTCTATGAGTTTGGGAGGTGGTGCTAGTGCTTCCTTGAACAAGGCTATCGCCGATGCTGTTAACAAGGGAGTTGTTGCTGTTGTTGCTGCTGGTAACGACAACCGTGATGCTTGTAACTACTCTCCTGCTGGTGCTCCTGAAGCCATTACAGTTGGTGCCACCGATGTTAATGACAGAAAAGCTTCCTTCTCCAACCACGGTAAATGTGTTGATATTTTGGCTCCTGGTGTCAATGTTTTATCAGCTTGGATTGGATCCAACACTGCTACCAACACTATCTCTGGTACTTCTATGGCCTGTCCCCACGTTGCTGGTTTAGCTGCTACTGTTCTCTCTCAAGGAACTCCCGCCAACCAAGTTGATGCCAAGCTCAAGTCTTTGGCCACCAAGAATGCCATCACTGGATTCAACACTGCCACTCCCAACTTGCTCGGATTTAACGGTATCTCCGCTTAAATTTCATTTTTTATTTATTAAAATTTTCCCTCACTTTTCAATTGATTAATTTTACAATTAATATGTAGCATTTATTTATTTCAAATATTTATCTATTTTCTGTTTTATAATTTTGAATTATAATATATCTTCATCTGTATTATCAAAATTGATTATACCTTCTATTTCACAATATCATATTTTTCCAATATTTCATTTTAAATATATGACACAATTAAATAATAATATTCTTTTTTAGCATAATGATAATATAAAAATGTCTAAGAAATCTCTGTTATGTTTAATAAATTCAGTATTCAGTAATTAGCTAAAATTTTATCAATAAACAAATAAAAGTGAATCAAGATATATATTTTTTGTAAATTAACTTTAAAAGATTCCTTAATTGGTTAATTTTTAATTCAACAAATCATTATTTTAATAAAAGTGAACCATTACTCTCTTGATAAATTTCATACTTAATCCCAAAAAAAATCGATCTAAAATATATTTTCTTATTTTCAACTAATTAGTTATAAATAAACATGATATTCCAACAATTTTTTTTAACTTTTATAAAAATTTCAATTTTTTAGAGGGTTTTACATAATCATTTTAAATATATAGAACTGATATTATTTCTCCGGAAAGTGTATATATATGTGTATAAACAAACTCAATTCACATGATTAATGTTTTCAATACTATAAAAGAATATATTAATGCGACTTTGGAAAGCTTTTTCCGTATTAGTTTAGGTAAATAAAAGAGATCTGGTGAATTCCAGGCAACTGTTAGGGAGATAGGAGTTTATTGTTTTAAGTCAGATAGCTGAGAGGACCCAGATCAAGCTTGTCAGTTTATGGATCATTCTAATTCCAGGTCTTATACAGAGTGAATTAAGTAAGGTTATTTATGAGACTCTCAGATAACTTACATCATCAGTTGATTAAAAAATAGAGTGGAAGCAGTTTATATGCAAGGGAATGTTCATCACATTAGATTGATATAAGTAAACTTGATAGAGGTGTAGTCACCTGACTCGTGACAATATTATAACAATAAAATCATTGATGTAAAATCGATCGATATTTACAGTGTATTTCCCGAAATGTTACAAGTTGAATTAGCTTTGATATTTTCAATTAGTCTATTAAAACTTTTCTATTGCATATAAGAATTACATCTAATCAGCAAAAAATTTGCTCAAGCTCTTTACAAATTATATCGATTTTACTATCAAAATATAATATACTATATATTAATTTTATTTTTGCACTTAAATAATTCAAATGAATTAGCTAGTTTAACTATATAAGCAGAGGAATCTCTATTATATTAAAATATATATTTTGGGCATATATTTATTTCTAAATAATAAGCTTCACTTCCTCATCCAAAGAAACTCTAATATCCTAAAGAAATTCAACTCTAAGTTTAATGGAGTTACCATGGAATTATATAACTTGAATAATATCATCAATAATAATAATTAAAATTATTTCTCACAATTGGATTGATTGTGTAATACTTGAACATTAAAAAGCTGTATTATTTTTCAATATAAGTATATTTCATAATTAAATAATTCCACATTCAAATTAATTTTTACAAATTTAAAATATTTATTATATAAAATAATACTACCAAGTTAAAATTTCATAAATTTCCCCAGTTTATTATCAAATACTAATTTATTTACCAAACTTTTCAAAAAGGAAATATTTGTTATAAACCTATTGGATTTTTGCGATTGATTAATTCTCTTATATTTAAGACAATAATATATATTTTAAAGGTAGTCTTGAGATATAAGTTTAGTGGAAAAGAATTATAATGTATTAAACAATTTATATGTCATTATAAAAAATTACGATGAAATTTTATATACAGTATTGATATTATAAAGTTTTATTGAATCATAATATCCTCATGTTATAAAATAAAAACTGTATACATTATAATACTCGAGGAAAGCTAAAGGATAATTAAAACTCATAGCCTAGTATAAATGAATTTATATTTATTTTTATGATAATATTCGTTTAAGCGATTTTTGAATTTAATATTGTAATCTTTATAAATAATATAATAATATAATTGAAAGAAAAAAAAATAATATTTAGTAATAATAGTGATAATATCTTAATTAAGAATAAATAATGTTGATTAATATTTAAAACTAATATTAAATATTATTGGATGTAAAAAATAGATAAAATATAATAGGAATATTATTATATAATATTATGATTAACTTTATTAATAATCAATAGAAATAATATTTAAATTTGATAAAAAATATGCTTCTTTCTTAAATTGATTTATATAATAAATTTGCATAAATAATATTTTGATATGAGTCTTAATATCAAAGCTTAAATATAATATAATATAATAATATATGAAATTAAATAATATAAATTTTATTTTTAATTTTTTATAGATAAATTAACTAAAAGAATGTCTGGTCATATTTATAATATATTTTATTATATAATTTGGTATAGTTTATTTATAACTATAAATATATATTATAATTTGATAATAAGTTCCTTATATAATAACAAATATCATTTAATAATATTTAATAGTATATTAATTAAAAAATTTTGAAATTATTTAATTTTTG
>JNEM01015003.1:0-11607 GCA_000697335.1 Conidiobolus incongruus B7586 | reverse complement strand
AGGAATTTTGATAAGATTTTAAAATATAATTATAAAACTTAAATTAATAATATATAATATAAGTTAATTAATTTTATATATTATAAAAATAACTTAAAAAAATAATAGAAAAAATACTAAGTTTTAATTTTTTTATAACTAAAATCTATATATACACTAGCTTACAAAAATAAGTCATAAAATTAATTATATAAATATTTTTATTAATATCTTAATCAATTCTAATTTAAATAAATTTATATTAAACTATGTAACTAATGTATATTTTTTATTTATAATATAATATATAAAATTAAATTTATTAATTATTAATTAATATATTAAAATTAAAATTATACTTAAGATGAGTTATAAATTTGTAGGTTTTAATATTAATAGAAAAATTAATATCTAGTATATCTATCTTTTGCTTTTCTAGCTTTTTTAAGATTATAGGGTATAGAATCAACTAGCTTTTTAAATTAAATAGGATTAATATTATTCTAAGTTTCTTAAATATACTCTTAAAGTTAATTTAAATTTTTTATTAAAGGGAAAGCTTTAATTGATTTTTTTAATTTATCCTAAAGATATTTAATTAGGTTGAAAATACAAGATTGAGGAGGTTATTTCATAATAGTTATTTTATTATTTTTAAGCCATTTAATAATAAAATTTATAGTATAATAAAAGTTATTATCTTGTTGGAAAATAATATTTAATTTAATTAACTTATATTATTTAATAATTTTTTTCAATTTATTATTTAAAATATTTTAATACATCTCAACATTAATTCCCTTATTGACTTTATAAATATATTATATATTTAAAGATAATATAAATCTTTAAATTATAATTAACCTATTAGTGTATTTTTAGTTTATAATAATATAATGGTTATAAAGTAGTTTTTTATCTTTTTTGAAATATCTAGTTTTTTATTAAATTTATTAAGATATATTTTTATTTCATTAAACTAAATAACTTTACTTTAGCTAATTTTAGTTTAACTTTAATATTGGCATTTAAACTCTTTTTTTACTTTATAATAAGACCTTTAGTTAAGGGTGTTTTTTTTTAAAATATAAGTAATATCTATTCTAATATAAAACAAATATAATAATATCAATACTAATTAATATTCCTATATAGTTTTATAATTTTTGTTATACTTTTATAATAGTATTATACTTACCTATACTAACTAATTTATAAATATACTTTTTATCATACTTATCTATAATTTTAATACACTAAAGTTTTAGTTTAAGTGTTTTTTTAACATTGTTCTTAATAACTATAATTATAGTAAATTAACTAATACTAGTAATTTTAATAATCCTATAAGTTGATTTATTTTTATTATAAAGTTAATTAATATATAAGTGAACTTTTTTAGAGAGAGATTTAAATATTATAATATTAATTTTAAAATATTAACTTAATAGTTTTATAATATATATAATATAATATAAGAAAAAAAAATATATATAAGTTTTATTATTTATATCTTTTTAACATATAAACTTATAAATTTATAGCTCACCTTAGTTAAATTTTAGGTTTTAATATATTAACCAATAGTTAATAAAATATAATCAATTATAATTAGTTATAATCAACTAATATAGGTTAATTATATATTTTAATTTAGATTTATTTAATTAAGAATTATTTAAGATATAGGTAAATATATAAGTAGTTTTGATTTTATAACTTACTTTTGCAATATAGTATATACACTAACCCACAAAAGTAAGTTATAAAATCAAAAATATATATATTTTAATTAATAACTAAAACAATTGTATATATTAGATTACTTGAAACTATAATATATAATTAAGGTATATTATTTAATAATAGATAAATATATTTAGATATATTTAGTAAACTATTAGCAAAAATATTAACCCTTAATATTTAACCAAGGTGAGTCATAAATTTGCAGGTTTTTGAGATAAGGGGATATATTTAATAATATATAACCATATCTTTTTTCTCTCTTTGCTATTATTTTATATAATATTTTACAGATATACTAAATTTTTTTTATTAGTATCATTATACCTAAATCCCTCTCTAAAAAAATCCACTTGTACATCAATTAACTTTATAAAGAAGGTAAATCAACTTGTGATATTACTAGAATTACTAGTGTTAGCTAGTCTATTGTAGCTAAGGCTGTTAAGAATAGCAATAAAAAAACATTTAAACTTAAACTTAAGTGTGCTAGGATCATAGATGAATATGATAAGAAGTATATCTGTAGGTTAGTTAGTATAGGTAAGTGTGGTACTACTGTAGAAATACAGCAGGAACTGTAAAACTATATAGGAATATTAGTTAGCACTGATACTATTATATGTGTTTTACATTAGCATAGATACCACTTACACCTCAAGAAAAAACACCCCCAACTAAAGAAATCCCATTGCAAAGCTAGGCAAGAGTTTGAATGTTGCTACTAATGTTAAACTGAAACTAATTAGAATAAGGTTATTTGGTCTAATGAAACAAAAATATGCTTTAGTAGATTTGATAGAAAAGCTAGATGCTTCAGAAAAGATACAGAACTACTTTGTAACCATCATGTTAATTCTACCCAAAAGTATAGTGGTGGGTCAATTATTGTTTGGGGATGTATGTTGTCTTTAGGTGTAAGGTATCTTTGTAAAGTTAATAGGGGAATTAATACTGAGATGTACCAAAGTATTCTGAACAATAAATTGAAAAAAACCATTAAATAATATGGGTTAAATAAATCTAATGTTATTTTCCAGCAAGATAATGCCTCTTGCTATACTATAGCTTCTACTACCAAATAGCTTAAAAATAACAAGATAATAGTTATGAAGTGGCTTCTTTAATCTCCTAACCTTAATCTAATTGAACACTTTTGGGATTAGTTAAAAAAAGTTATTAAAGCTTTCCCCCCAGTAAAAAATTTAAATCAACTTTGGGAATATATTCAAGAAGCATAGAACAAGATTAACCCTTCCTAGTGTAAGAAGTTAGTTGATTCTATACCCCACAAACTTAAAGAAGTTAGAAAAGCTAAAGGTGGATACACTAGGTTTTAATTTTATTTTACCACCAAAAACCTGCAAATTTATAACTCACCTTAGGTAAAATTTAAGGGTTTATATTTTAGCTAATTAATAGCTAAATATCATCATTTAATGATATATATAACTAATAAATATAATAGATTTTAATTATTTAATTTAGGTTTATTTCATTAAATATTAATCAAGTTATTAGTAAAAATATAGGTGTTTTTGATTTTATGACTCACTTTTGTGGGTTAGTGTATAATTAATTTTGAATAAATTTTAAGTTTTGATATTTTAAATAAAATTTGATAAAATTCAATGAAATATATTTTATTTTATATATATAATATAGTTATATTATATAATTTAACTTAAGTTGAATTAATAAATATTAATAAAAATATGAATTAAAATATATATAATCTGTCTCTTATACACATCTTACTCATAATGGATATTAAGAAGGAGTTCTTGGATTTATTCATCAATGACTAGATTTTTAAGAAAAAGAAAATTCTTGCAAGATTTGGACATTGAATATTTTTAGAGATTTTTTCATTATTCATATATTGAAGGTACTTGAACTATTAGAATATTTTACAATCCCGAATATTTGACCTTATTTCATTTAAACTGATACAATACAATTTATTATTTTCATAATTTATAACTAATATATAAATTATATATTTGATTTAAATATATAAAAGAATATGATAAATTTCATATATTATTTGCAAATTAAATATACTGAATTTATATAAAATTCTGATATTATTCGTCAAGAGCTCTTAAAGATATTTCAATAGATTATTCAGTTTATATTTTTTTTGAAATAAGATTTGGTAAAATAATTTTTTGATAATTGAAATTGATTAATATTAAAAATTATGACAAAGTTATCAGGAAGCATTGTATATCTTATAGTATAAATATCAAATTATTGGCCAAAATATTAGTAATAATTTTATAATTCAAATAATTTGTGAAAAATCTAATTGATTATATTTAATGAACTAATATATATTAAAAATCCTGAATTATTTATTATTACAATAATATCTCTTATTTATTAAATTAATTTATTTGGATAAATTTTTTTGGAATGTAAAATTTAAAATAACTGGTAAATCTTAAGCCAATATTTTAATTAAGGAACTCTGCATTTTAAAGATATTCCAAACAATCTTATTAGTTCATAGTTATGATTGAAATTGTTATATGTATCTTACTTAAAGATCTGATCACATATTCAAAATTTCAATAAAATCTAATTGAAATATAGGTTTGTATAATTGTCATTGAGGTTAAATTCAATTAATTTTGAATTCCTTTATAGACAGTTTTATTAAACAATTTTTTTCATAATTTCAAAATGAATTAATTTAAATTGTAGATTGACTACTATTTTATTGTTAAAAGTTATTAGAATCAATTTGGAATTTTTGATAATCAAAAAAATACAATTGTATGATTTGAATAGACCTAATATATGACGAGAACTTTTTCAAAAAATAGAGTGAATTTTTGTATTTATCGCTTCATACTACTGATTAATTATTATTAATTTTTTAGTATTTTATTTAATAAAAATTCATATTTAATTATTACTGGAAATTGATCATTGGTTAACCCAATTTGGCAATCTGGATAAATTAATCAGATCCAATTTGAAAATTGAAATGGATAGATTATTCTAGAAACCCAATGAAAAATGTAGTCCCATCGAAATTTTCATTAATGATTAATGTATTTGATGATTGTATTCTGTAAAATTAAATATTCATCTTCGTTCTTTTCAATTTCAATAAGATTTGCCACTTCTATTCTATTGTTTTTGGGAAAATAGGGTCAATTTTAAATAATTGACTCTATATTTTCACCATAATGACTATTTATTAATGGATATTTTGGTACACAGACACTTTTGAGAATATTAAATATTGGTAAATATATATCTATCATTAACCAATATCAATATGAAAACTTTGGCAATATAATATCCAATTGAACTAATAGAATTATCGTACTTCATTGAACCTTAATTAGTTATCTAAATACACTACTACTTGGTATTTAATAGCTATGATTTATATTTATTCCCTGCCAAGTTTGACAAGGTTATTAACAATGACCAAGTCAATTTCTTGGTCGTGACATAATTAAATTCGATATAACAAATAATCTGATAATGAATTTAGTTTAATGGTGCATATATTAAATAGGGTAGCATACTATTTTAAACCAGAATGAGATAATTTATTTGAATAAGTAAATACCGTAGCAGATAAAAAAAGAAAATAACTAAACAATCGAGCAAATAATAACAAACACCAAATGATAAACCACCAATGACCATATGGGAGTATTACCTAGCTCTTGGAAGTGTCGTCAGTGCCCAAAACTCTGAAGTAGCCATTGTTGGGCTCAACCTTCCAACCCTCTTCGCGCAACTTTCTGACGAGTGCGGGCATGAGACGACTCTTACCGTCAGCATTGTGGACACCTTTGCCAGTGACAAATGTGAGCGGATGGAGTTTGCGACAACGGCCGGACTCGACGCGTTTCATATCGCGAATATACCAGATGGACACTTGTTCCATGGCAAAGTCAATAGCTTCCTGGACGCGGAACCCGTGCAAATCAATTTCGTAAGGGTCCGTGCGGTTCGCAAGTTTTTCATTGATGAGAGATTTGAAAGCGAGTTCATTTTGGAATTGAGCTTTGCGTTCCAGTTCGCGCCCCTCCTCAGCATAATAGAATGCTACGCCCGCGTGGTTGTTACGTTTGTTGCGGTTCCTGTGACGGTTCACCGCTTTTTCGTACAGGTTATTGCGCTTCTCGTAATAGTCCTGAGCACGCTCCCTGTAGATATCCGGATCATCCAACGGTTCCCTACTAGAATGACGCAGCGATAGTATTGCATCTTCGTTGAGCGCATGGTGCGATGGTTCGTTCACATGCAAGTCAAGAATATTGTCACCATGATTGAATTTCGCCTTGAGCAAGTCAGGGGCAGGAACAAATGTGGGCTTTTTCTTGGAGGAGGTGGATTGGGAGGGCATTGCCAAGTTGCTTTGGATAATGTATTGCATGTCCAATAAACTCTGAAGGGCTGCATCCATATTATTTTGGCAGATGATCAATATTAAAACTAGTTGGAAGCGAGTAAATGTTGGGAACATATCTAAGAGATTATCACAATTGGCTTCTAATTCAATATTGTAAGCGTGATCTGTATCAGAAATACCCTCCTTTTGAATATAATCAAGGGTTTGACAGCAGCATTCTAACGTTTCGTTTAAGTCACCGTTGTTTTTGAGGAAGCTATGGATCACGGTAAAGTTGGATAAATTTGGAAAAATGGATTTAACTTGATTTAAGGTGGTGTTAAATTCCTCCCATTGTGCATTACTCCATTGAAGATAGCATTGCCTATCCCAGTTAAACTTGCTGGTTGTCTTCTTCTTAGCAGGCTTTTCGGGTTTAGTACATGCGAAAATAGGATATGCGGCTGGATCAAGTGTGACTGTCTCAGGCACAGTTGTACTGCTGTTAACAGCTGCCTTCTGTTTGCTGTTCTTAGATCCATTCTTAGTTTGTTTGGTGAATTTAACTGTGGTGGTGGTGGTGGTCGTCTTTGGTGTGTTATTATTAACTTTAGTTTGATTAGCTTTCTTTCCTTGCTTGGTATTTGGTTTTTTGGTGGGGGTGGGATTTTGAGCTTGAGGCTGGCTTAATACATATTGAACCACCTCATCGACGTTTCCTTTGAATTTATTGTACAATTGTTGAAGTTCTTTGATAGCTTTCTCGGTAAACATGCCTTGAAGAAGATCCAAATCCTTTTTGCATTGATCTAAATAAACAAAGGTTAGCATGGACTGTCGTTTAATTAGGTGGTTTGTATGAATGACAGATAGTTGCGGTGATGGTGGTTGGTAGGGGGAAGGAATGATTTTGGAGGATTTTTGGAGTATACGAATAATACTAATAATAGTTAGTGGTAAATTAATACTAATTTTATGGCATTATAGAGATTAATAAGATTTTGTATGAGAACAATGAGAGGTAATCCATTTACTAATATTATTTAATAAAGTATTGTAGGCTGAGATTGTTACTTATATTTGGTAATTTAAACTTAATAATATAATTTAAATAATAAGTATACTTGCCAATTAGTTCAAGATAATTGAAAACAAACTCAAAGTTTAAAATATTATATATCCCAATACCAAAATAATTTGAATTTTACCAATACCCAACAAGCTAATATCATATAAAACCCATAAAAGATAATATTATAGTAAACCCCATGCCCAATTCCCTATATCAAAAAGCAACCTCCCCTAAACCAATTTAACCAATGCATACAACACTGGAACTGTTAGAAAACTCACCTGAATCAAGTTTGGTTAAGGGTCCTCGGTCCTTTTTAGCAGGTGGAATATTGTTATTACTACCGCCTGTTAACTCCATTTGATCGAGTTGTAAACTCAATTGAAGAACCGCCTCCTCGAGGTCAAAATTGACCCGGTGATAAACTGTTAAAATTTGTGCTTCTGTCAATTGGGGAGTGAATAGTAACTAATTTAAAAATCACTATTAGTTAATCAACCTTTAGAATAGTGTAATAATGGGGGAGATGTATTTTATAGCAGAAATGTTGTAAAAATAGAATTAGAAAGTGGTGAAATCAATAATATAATGAGCAGAATAAGCATTTCAAAAGGTAATTAAGCTATAGATATTAACAGAAATTTGAAACAAGATTAATTTCTTATTAGGTGTTAAAATATCAAATAAAAATCCCCAATATAAAATTAGAATTGTCTTACCTTAAGTTGGTCGATAACAGCCATGATAAAAAAATAAGTATTGCAATAAATTTGGTTTAAACTTGGTAAGTGTAGCTATACTAAGTATTTAAACTTTAGAACTTAGCAAATTTTAAATAATAATATAAGCCCTTCAATTTAGAATCTGAATTAGTTAATTGGCACACTCTAACTCGTTATTTATATATTTGACACAAATACACACTAAAATCAAATATATAGAAAACTGAATTTATGATCGAAAATTATGATAATCTTATTATTGGTGAATTTCAAGTAAAGGATATAGTCGGGATGTTGGTGAAAATGGCAATTGGAATATAGATTGACTAATATTAGAAAAAGACAAGATTTAATTTTTATTAGATTATACCTCTCCCCAATGATTGTATTTATATGAATTTGGATTATCGAATCATATGCCCAGATTCATTTTCATTTCTTTATTTGGATTCAAATTTGATTAACCTTTACTTTTTAGGTAACTTTTTCCTATTCAAATTTCATATATGCTAAATTTGGGTCTATTGAATTGCAAGATTACAAAATAGTAATTAGATTATCCAAATTTTTGCGTAGTTTAAATTTGATATTAAGATTTGATAAGTTTAATTCAATTGTTTCTTCATCAATACTAAATAGTTTAGAATTACCAATAACTTAATATTTGTCTATATATCTATCATTGCCAAAAGAATTTTTCAAATTCATTGCGCATTATTCAATAAACCAAATTTCATCTAACATCCAAATATTCTCATGGCAAGGTCAAATGAAAATATTATAATGAATGACGATGATGATTGGTCAATACTATTAATCAATCAAGTCAAAACGAGTTATCACCTTTATTAATTAATTTAATTGGATAAATGATAGATTCTATTAAAGCTTGAGTGGCCCCAAATTTAAATGATTCCGTATTTAGCAATTATAAGTTTTAGATTTCATTTTTTAGTAATTTACTACCGAGTTCATAGTTAATACTATAATAGGAGATTTTGAAAATTATTTTATCTACAAAATTTTTAATTATAGAATTAATATTGAATTAATAATCTTGGTAAAAATTATTTTATTTTTTGATCTATTAAGATAATTCGATAAAAATAATATAGATTAGTAATTTATTCTTGACTTGACATGGTAAATGATTTCATATTATTACTTTTTAAGTTTCATAGATCATTTCTTGTATAAACTGATTTAATTTCTTAAACACAAAAAGTACTATTTTAACATTATATTCTAATTTATTAACTGATGATATCTTTGGCAAAATTCTGGTCAAATTTAATATGATACTATTTAAATCGAGTTAAATTTCAATGATATAAAGTGATAATAATATTTGGAAAATTACTTATTATAGAATTACGAAATTCAAACTCGACTTTAGATCATTCCTTATTTTAAGTATAATTTTTAGACAGATCATTGTATTAAGAAAAATAAATTCATATCAGTTTTCTTTTCAAAAATCACGTCGAAATTGATTTAAATTATTATACTTTAAAATGTATTTAGATAATAGTTATTTAATATAAGAGATAGTTGTTTAATGCATTATTATATAATGTTTTGTTTTTCAACTTTTATTGATTTTCTTATTTTTGGATACTTCAATAATATTCCGCAATATCTTTATTAGTGTAGAAATCAAATTAGAGGAAAAATATTAAAATTTATTTGGTTTTTATATGACATTTAGAGTCAATCTGTATATTATAAAACCTTATTATATTAACTAACCTGATAATACATTAAGTATCCTTGACTTAGTTTATTAATATTGTCTTCTGATTAACTTATATTCAATTGTAGAGCTTTAATATTATTAAAATATATTATTTTAAGTGTTCTTAATTTTTACATCATAATATTTTCAATTTCAATTTAATATATGAAGACCAATACATTCAAATTACAATATGTTTTTAATATTTTTAAGATTTAACATCAAGCGAGTAAATAATTCTACTCGGTTTTTCGTTAAATAACATTCATTACATACCTCTATTAAACCTAAATTTTTGGATACAATTTAATAGAATATCATTTTTACAACAAAATATAATCATTTAATTAGATAATTTGTTATATTCTTTAATCAATCTAGTAGTCAATAGAACCATTTTCACATTTGATTCTAATAATTATAAAGCATTAATGACTATTTGTAATGTAAAATAAGATATAATTATAATTTTGTGAACTAGGTGGTATTCTTAGAAAATCTAATAGTATTGTGATTACCTATATAGTAATCCTCTCGACCAACTTCATCTGACAGCCTATTACCTTATAAAGATACAGCCCCGGAAAACCCAACACACCACTTCAAGGTCTCATTATTCTGAAAACCTATTACACTTTTTTATACGATCTACAGCCTACGAATGGTCTCTAAAAGAAACATTGTAGTGATACGTTTTCATCACCACGTTTAATCTTCTGTGAAGCCCTTTGAAACCTAATAAATTGCCTTGACCCAAATTATCAAACAAAACACACTCAAGCCACTCCCTTTCCTATTATCAACATTCTACAAGCAATCAATAAACTGAACAATTTTGGTTTACAAGTTGTTGAAAATATTACTCATTTTATAAATCAAAAAGGAGCAAATATTAAGCTGTATTCCAATAATAAATTGTTAAATTTCAATTATGATATGTTAATAGAATTATATGTTATAGTTTACATATTTTGATATAATTTATTACTGTGTTTGCTAGCAGTATTTTAATATTGATTTTCATTTAATGTTATATAAAAATAATGAAATTTATTTTAATTTTGAAAATTTCATCTCAAATATTTTTTAATTTCAATAGATTTATACATTGCATTATAAATATATATATAACTTGGATTATCATTCATAATCAACTTGTATTAATCAATTTAAACATCAATATTTCTCAATTCCTTTTTAATTACAATAATGATATTGAAAAAATAATCCAATATTATAATTATTTTTAACAATTTGATATATAAAACTGTCACTTGAACAATATATTAATTGCATTTGTATAAAATTATGCATTTATTCATTTTTCTGGAATTATATTATCACAAGCCAGGCAACTCCCTTATACCCAAGTATCTTTACATCAACCTAGTGTTAAGGTCTTTTCTCCCTCTATCTTTTAATTGGCCGATGATGTAAGTCACTGGAGAATCTCATGAATCACTTTACCCAACTCACTCTATATATAAAGCCCGGAATTAGAGCTATCCTTAACAAGTTGAGTTCGTTCTGGGTCCTCCTAGCTATTTGAATTAAATCAATAAACACCCTATCTCCCTAACACTTACCTGGAATTCCCCAGATCTCTCTCTTTTATCTAAACTACTTATACACAGCTTTCCCAAGATGTGTTAGTATATTAATACACTGACCCGCAAAAGTGAGTCATAAAATCAAAAATATATATATTTTAATTAATAACTAAAACAATTGTATATATTAGATTACTTGAAACTATAATATATAATTAAGGTATATTATTTAATAATAAATAAATATATTTAGATATATTTAGTAAACTATTAGCAAAAATATTAACCCTTAATATTTAACCAAGGTGAGTCATAAATTTGCAGGTTTTTGAGATAAGGGGATATATTTAACAATATATAACCATATCTTTTTTCTCTCTTTGCTATTATTTTATATAATATTTTACAGATATACTAAATTTTTTTTATTAGTATCATTA
>JNEM01014999.1:0-18818 GCA_000697335.1 Conidiobolus incongruus B7586 | reverse complement strand
AATATTATTAAAAATTTATATAATAATCTATTTTATTTTAAATAAGAATTTAATTAAATTTTATAAATATTTAAAAACTCAATTATTAATAATAAAACTATTTTATCATATTTTGAAATTTAAAAATAAAATAATTAATTAATAACAAAATATAAGTTTATAAAAAATATTATATAATAGAATTATATATATATATATATATAATACTCATGAATATTATTTATTAATTTTGAGTTAATTACTATAATATATTTATGATTATATCAATGTATATATATTTATGATAAAATGTTTATTAGGTTTTATCAATTTATTTAAAATAATAAATATACTATATATTATATATTTGCTTATTTATTCCATTATTTATAACAATCATATTATAATATAAAATTATAATTCATTATTATATTTATGATAGAATTAATAAAAGGAAATTATAAAAATTTTAGAAATTTAACTTTAATCAAATAATAGATTGAACAATAAACATTCAATTTAAAAAATGAACAATGTATTTTAGTATTTAATTACATAAGGTATATTTATTATAATCTTATTATTTTTAAATTAAGATTTAAGTTCAGTTTCCAAATTGAAATTCAATTAATGGATATTAATATTATTAGAATATTAGGATAATATAATGAAGCTTTTATTAAAATGGAAAATAAATGAAATATTTGAAATAATCAATATAACATGTAAAACAATCGGCATTGGGTTGTTCAAAATTCAATATATATATAATAATTTAAATTATATCAGTTGAAAGTGATTTTATAACTTATCTATAAATAACTATAATACAGAATTTATTCAATATATTAATTAAATAAGAAAATTTAATCATTGAATATAATAGTTACTTTAGTTTTTATAGATGGATAAGTGCTATTAAACTTGATGCAATGAAGAGTTTTTGCGGAATCATAAATATTGAAGTCATTTAATCTAATATGAATAGAGCCATTAAATTTATCCAACATTAACATTTTATCTAGGAAATAGATGACTTACTGGTTATTGGTCGGATTATGGTATTAAGTTGAGAATTTTTAAATATAAATGTTTATGAAAATCTAAAGTATTTTTGTTAATTATTCAAATTAATAAATTTTTTTCGCTAATTATGGTGTATACAACATCTGTGTCAGGTGAAATAAATAAATTGTTTTAGATATAGTAGACTATCCAGATGTTTATATATCCCAAAGGAAGTATACCTCAAAATGTAAATTATTTAGTTGATTTAATTCCTCATATTGATAAAGTTAAAACCTATCATGTTATTAATCAATTTAACCATATATCAGATTATATTATAAAATATAGAATTACGCTTGATGGAAAAATATGATTAAGATCAATATAATTTAAATAGTTAACACATTAATCATTATATTAATTTTTGAGAGATTGACTATGAAATTCTAATATTATTCTATTTTCCTCCAATTTAATATCAATCTAAATATTAGCTGTTAGAAATTTTTTGAGAATGTGAATTTTTATTGAAATTTACAAATTAATTTTATATTTTGTAATATATGAATTGTTAAATTTTTAAATCAATGAAATAAATTTTATAGAAGTAATAGAAAAACAAGATATTCAATCTTTATGAATCAGGTAGTGAACAAATTTAGTATAATATCTCTATATGTTAATATTGTATTAAATTTATAATGATAATGGTCATTTAAGTGGTAAAAAAACAATATATTGGAAAAATGATTTTTTGCAATGATGCCATACTACTGATTTCAATATATGGAAACTAAGAGTAAATATATTTTATTAAATATAAATCCAATTTTAATGATAGTGAAACATTGGAATATCTATTAAACTATAGTATTTAAATTGAATAATAAGGTTTAAATATTCAGCCAATTGATTCATATTAAACTGGTTTCTATTATCCAAAATTTATATGATGGATCAAGAAACAAAAATATTGAATTTAGTTTGATATATAAATATTTATACTTAAATATCCAGAAACTTATTATAATAATATAAATTTTATAATAAAATTAAAAGTATCAAGTAAAAAATAATACCATTCAATAATTAAGCTTTTGATTATATTGGTAATATATATTATATTAGATAAATTTATGTGCGAGAGTTTATATATTTAGTCATGATAGATTGAGTAACAGTAACCTTTATAATAAACGAATATTTTTCAAATCAAATATATCAAAATTCGGCAAAATATAGCAATAGTTCACTACTTTATAGAATAATTTTATAAAAATTAAAATCATTTAGTAAAAGTTAAAAAATTCAAACTGTTTAGACGGATTTATATTACCCAATAATATTGGTTAATTTAGTATATGTGTTATATTTATTATACAATTTTAAAGATTGGAGTCCGATATTGTAAAAATTTTTTTATTTCTAATTAGCTATAGTGTTAAAATTATGAAAAATAATTGCCATGGAATTCGCCTCATGGACTGTTAATTTCTAAATTGGTTTGTAATATGTGATTAAATATAAAATATATATATATTCTGATTTAAAAAATTATATTAGTAATGATAAGATTATCTGATTAGTTTTCAACAAAATATATTACTAATACCACTATAAAACAGAAAATTTTATTGATTGATTTTATTTTCATTCGTGTAACAAGAAAAGTGTGTAATACCTGATTTGAAGAGCAGTATTACAATATAATATAATTTTTAAATATTATCATTGATAATAGTACTATTATACTAATTTCATCAACAAAATCGAATTGTATATATCCAGTATAGAAACATGAATACCAAATAGCTATTCTATAAACTCATTACAGTTAACAGAACCTATACATATTAATGATTATTTAGATTATATTAATTTCTATAATTATATTCTCTTTAAATTTATATTTAAAAACTGAATTTATTAATTTCAACTGTCATTTAATGCAAAATTTAATAAATAGCCAAGTTTGAAAGTGTAGATAAGAAAATATTAATAAGAAAAATTAGGTAGATAATAATTTAAATAAGGGATTAGGTATTAATATTAGATAATATTATATAACGATATGAAAATCAATGATAATATAGAATTTTATCAAGATGATGGTGCAATGTTTATGATATAATAAATCAAATTACTGCATATATAAAAATTTTTTCATTACTAATAATATATAGATATTTTAATTGAATTAATATTCAAAACATTATTAGGGGATTAGTTAGGATTTATTTTATCTAAATAAATGCACTGAATGCATTAATGTATAATTAATATACATACAATTCTATAATTTTAAACCATAATTTATAGTTATCATACAATATAAATTTTACAATTGTTAATTTTGAACCATTACGAAATAATGACTATTTATCAATATGATTTTTCCAATCTTTTTTTTCTAAAATTAGGAAATAGTTCCGAATTTGAAAATTTCTATAAATTAAATCAAATTTCATAATATTGATAAATAAATGAAATGTATAGAGGTTATGGTATTTTTATATACAAATGTAATCGAACCATTAATATTTGATGTTACTCAAATTGTTAGTTGTCAAACTCTATTTGGAAATATCTGATCATATTTTATCAAGTTAGCATATTGATTTTATTAATTAAATAAATGATTGAAAAAAGTGTGATTAATGAATTTTAATCCATATACTTTTAATAGGTTTGAAATGATATGATTTATTTTATTTTTCCAATTTTTCATACATATATATATTTATTAATTTGTCAATTTTTCAAATTGTTAAATTTTTAACGGATATCTATACGAAACTAACTTTACATAAATTGGAATTTGGAACTTTGATGCAGAAAAGAAAAATATAACATTATATATTGCATAGTTTCAAAAATTATTCAATTATATTTAAAGTTTCAAAAATATTTGATTTAATCATAGTTCAAATACTAAATTAGTACATATAAAATCCGAAAACTAAATCTAGTAGATAATATTGCAAAAATATTAAACAATTAATGTATAATTGATTGGATGGTAGTTAAATATATAGCTTCTATTAATTATATCACCTCATTATTATTATCAAAATGTTCTAATTAGCTGTTTGTTTAAGGTGACTAAGTAATAAATTTGAATAAATATGATATAATTATTATTTATTTTGAAGAGTAGTTACTAATGAAGAATATTTTATATTAATAAAGTTATTTATTACATGTTTAATTTAACAGTTAAGATAGAATTCGATATAACAAAAGATTCCCAAAAGAGATAATACCTAATATAGAAATAATTCAGCGTTTCTTGAAGAGGGGATCCTTATCTTATTAGAAATCTCCATTAAAAGCTTATGGATAGCAGGTGTTATGATGACCTCCAAAATTTTTTATTTTATATAAAATGTCCAAGGGGGACTCTGAATACTATAATTATCCTAATTAAGATCGCAGGAAAAATTGGTGATAATATCTGGTGGATTGAAAATTTTTTTTGAAAATAATAAAATCCATAAAACTTTTAAAGCTTTCCTGTTTTAAATAAAGTAATTCCAGCTATTTGCTTAAAAATTATTATAAAACAAAACATAGAATATAAACTAAGTTATAAAATATGAGGTGAATGTCGTCAAATAGGGTAATTTTACCGAATTCGAAATGAAACCAGCATAATTATCAAGTTGAAGCACCTCAAAATTACTATATCAAATAAATTAAGACTTGATTCTGTTATGAACTAATCCAATATAACAATCAAACCGCATTCAATAAATTAAAAATTATCTCAATGTTATAAAGTTTTAGATTGCATTTATTACACTTCCCGGTTATAACTATGCTCCATATTACTAATATTTAAAATTAAACTCTAAAGCTGGAATACTTGATGAAGGTGCTCAATCAGTCTGAATCAATACTAATTCCATAAATAAATTATTTTCATTGAAATTGGAAAAATGACTTGATATATTGGAATTCTGGAAAATATTAAATTGATGAGTAACTTGATAATTCAAAAACGTTTTAACAAATAAAAATGATATCAAATGATAATGGATACATTCGGTACCAAATTAAGAAACTCTAATAGCTATAGTATTTAAAAATTTTCATATATCTAATTATTGCAATAAATTATTTAAGTTGGCTAAATTGTTCATTGAATCTAATTGTAATTGTTTATAGTGGATGCTTTGAATATTATAAACTTTCTCAACATTTCATTGAATTTTTTAATAAGGTTTAATCATCTCATAATTCTTATATAATAAAATTTTAATAAAATTTTAATTTTATTTTATAATCAAAAATAGTAAAAATAATTACCGAGCTTGACAATTAATTTGAACTTTTTAATCTTCATTAATTGCGGATACAATTTTTATTTAATATTTTCCAAATTCATATAATTTTCATCCAAAAATATATGATTTAGTTCATTTTTTAAAAATTTTTGTGTTAATATTGTCATATTCATAAATAATAAAAAAGTTAATAAGCTTTGATATAATCTTGATTGTTAGATTATTATTTATATTTTTAGATTGTTAATATATATATATATATATTGATTTGGTATATCATATGTACTCATCACACATGTCATTAATTAAATTAATTTTATATTAAAAAGGTAATGAAGAATAGTAAATTTGCCTGAATAATCATTTTAACCCATGTAAAATTTTTAAATTCATACCAAGTATTATAAATCGCATTTTGAAAATTAGGATAAACCTAATATCCAATAAAGTTATCTTATATTTTATATTATTGACGTCTATAATCGCAAGATCGGATATTCCCTTTTGAAGAAACAGACATTACCTTTACAAATACCTATTTATAATTAACTGTATTTCGATTTTTCAGTATTATTTGTTTGATTGATTGAATTTTATTATACATATAATATTTTGATGATAAGCTTTACAATTGATCATGAAATCTTTAAAAATATGATTTCATAATTTTCCATAGACTATTAATATGAATTAATAAATTTACACATCAAAATTTGTGTTTAATAATGAATATATATTTTCTATCATAATTATATGATACCATTAATATATTGTTTGATTAACTTATAGAATACCAAGCTTTTGATGATGTATATTGAAATAATAATTTCTTATATCAATTTGAAATTTATTTTTATGAGATTAACATTTTATTATATATTGTATGATTATTGATTTAAATCACATAACTTAAAAGTAATAAGACTAAGTTAATAATAATAATTAAATGATTTTAATTATTAATTCGGAATAGAGTGAAATGCTAATTAATTGTAACAGAAAATAGTCAATAAAAATATAAGAAAATTTATTAACAAAATATCAATACTCAAAAATTTAATAATGAAATAATTATAAAGAAATAAAAATACAATTTAAATGAAGTAATAGAGTAAATAATGAATACTAGAGTTGAAATCATTTCATGCCAATCTCATTATCAACAAATTCCAAAATCTTTTTACCCATCGCAAAATCATAATCCAATAAATCTTCACTATCTGAACAATTAAGTAAATCCTTGGCGAAGTGATAATCACTAAGATCTATTTCATTCGATAGTAACTGAACAAACAATAAGGAAGCAGCTACTGACATACAGGTTATAAGGAATAGAAAATTTGGTGTCATTGGTCTCTGGATTCTCTTATTCAATTGTTGTTGAGTAATCACATTGAGTATGGGATTCAAATATTCCATAAATATATTTAATTCATTCTGAAGCTTGGGAGGAATAGGTACACAGTACAGAGTGGGAGTATTGATTGGCTTAGAGAATGGACCTGATTTCTTTTCTGTATCAAAAGGATCAATATCATCATCGTCTTGGATAGTATTAATATCTTGATTAATAGGTGAATGGGGTAAATTAGGACTGGAATTCATGGGAGTGTGATAGGAGAGTGGCAAATTTAATTGATCGGGACTAAATTCATTCATACTGGGACTTAACGTCCAAATGTCTCGTTTAGTTTTAGCGCCTCTTTTCTGCACATTATCCATATAAGTGCACTCCAATTGATGGTTTAAACAGTTAGTACAAGCTCCTTCCAAATTATTGCACTTGATTTTCTTTTTCCTGCATTGGTCGCACGCCCTACCTAACATATTAAATAACTGACTCAAGTTGCTAGATTCAGTTTTGTGCATTTCAAAGGAATTCATTTTTAAATTAATAATATTTAAGAAACAGGATAATTCGCAATATTGGAGTGATTTAGTGGGTTTTAAATAGTTAGCTAAGGAATGTTAGTAAACTAATCAAAGAACTGGAGGAGCTGACTTGAATAGGAAATAAGATATAGAAACCGGAACGTAATACCATGAGCATGATTTACTTAAAGTGAATATAACCTCGTTCATAGGGTTAATTCACTGTTTGAAAAGGTTTAACAAGTAAGTTTGATTTGCACTTAGGTATTAGTGAAATCTCCTAAATTATTAAGGATCGACAAATTTCACATTCATTTCTTTCCTTGAATCCTAATTAGTCTTATAATAATCTCCTTGTTTCTAATTTAGCGTTCAATTGATTAGCTAAACCATCATCAATATTATCTTCTGCGTATTTTATCTTTTAATACAAGTTATTCTCAATTTAATGTTATTTTCATAATTTTATCTAGAATTTCAAATGCTAGATGATGAAATTATGAAATCAAAGTTGGAGTATACTGAGACATTAAGAAATCAATATAAAACGCTAATTCTTCATGTTTTAATATATTTTATGAAGCTACAATTTGAAATTAATTAAGTGATTTTGATACCAATTTTTTATATTAATTATGGATAAATATTCAAATCATATAATGTTAATATAGATCTTAATTTAGAATTCTATATACATTTTACTAAAAAGGATGAATTAATACAAATAAAGTTATGGAATAATTTGAAATACTTTGCCTTACATTCATATAAAATGGTAGATATGCAATTTTTTGATTTATTATCTAAATAAATTATTCATTTAAAGGAAAATTTATTAGATTATTCAATATAGGACTATTGTACAATATAATATATAATCTTTTAATTAAATTTTAAATTATTCAAGGATGGAAATCTAGCTAATGAGAAAATTTACTAATAATATGAACAAATGTGAAATTGATTAATGATTGTTAGTAAAAATGTGATATAATTGAACTAATTAAATACAAATTCGATTAAATATCCAATTTTGGAAAATTTATAAAAATAACATAAGGGTATTGATAATATTAGTAAGGAATTAAATTGAATATTCCATATATTCTATGGACAATATAAATGATAAAAATGTGAATTTCATTTAACTTGAAAATGATTCGAATCAAGCATGTAATTTGTTAATAATTTAATAATATAAACCACGTTCACATATTAATATAAGCATTTGAATTTCTCAACTAATTTTAATTTTATTTAATACTATCGGATCGACTCTTTCTATAATAAATTATAAACAATATAGTATCGCTAAATTTTATATATTGGATTTTATAACCAATCTTTCAAAATTTTCACTTATTAATCAAAATTACATGCATTTATGTCATAATATTGATAAATTTTAATAACATAATATTATTACCAATCTAGTGCTAAAAATTTAAAGATATTTATCATTTTTTAAGTTGCAAATATAGGCGTTTTATTAAGATCTTATCACAAATATTTTTAAACCTTAATTACAAAATTTAATAATGAGTATACATTTTATGCATTATAAAATTTGTTGTTTAGTAATATTTAACATGGGTTATTTAACATATAAAATAATATATTGAATATTATTATTCTTTTTCGAAACATAGCATATTAAAAAGTATTCACTTCATTAAATAAACTAATATTTTTTTGATTATGTTTTTTTTGGAAAATTTAATATTGTATAATTTCCAGCTATAATGTTCTTGTATAAACTATAATTTTATAAAAGTATATCGTTCGAAGTGATATTGCTGATAAAGTATATAACTCATTTAATTATAATTCAAGAATTAGTTGATTAACTTGATATATTTAGATAATATATATTGTAATCCTAATCATAAAATATATTAACTATGAATTTTATATATTATTAATTAATCACATTAGTATAGAATTGATTCGCGTAATTATCCAAATATATTAAATAATATTATTCTAATTTGTAAAGAATATTGTATACAATTTATTCTAATCAAGAAATCAATAAAATGAAATATTTATTTTTACTTTGAAAATCAATGTATTATTAACATGTGCTGAATTTTTATAATAATAAAAATATTAAGAATATATATATATATATATATATAAAGTAATGAAAAAATTAATATATTTACTTTTTGAAGTTAATTATTCACATATTGATTATGATTTTTAAAGTTTATTTATATAAAACAATAATGTGCCGTGTACGTTATATTGAGTTATATATTTGATATAATATCCCCAATTAAGTATCTGTAAATTATCATTTAATCATTTGAAATTTGATTAAAATATCATAAAGGTTAAGGAAAAAATTATTTCCCTTTAGTTTTCATTTTAAATGAATGAACCAATCAATGAGCTTGGTTGGAGCATTTTCACAAATAAAGATCATATTTACTGGTTCAGTCATTTCTTCTATTAAACACTCTGTTTATTTATAGAATCTCAATAAACATTAATTTAAACTAATGTATACTAGCCTTATGTATATTTTTTATTTTAAAAGTTGATGATTTTATTTTGAATCTATAATATGTAAACTATAATTTTTGAAGAACCGAGATCCAATAATATGTGAAATACAAAAATACAAATAAATTAGCAAAAAATTAATCCAATATGAATTACTATGATATTAGTAATTTGCTTTTGTATTGAATATCATTTTAATGATATTTGGTATACTAATAAAATTCATTACCTAATCAATTTCATTCTAATAATGGAAATATTACATTATATTTGTATAACTTAGAGTCTTTAATAATATTTGGTCAAAGTTCATGATTGGAAATATCAACGTTGTCATAGTGAGAAATATAACTCAGGCTACAATTGATATTAGGTACATTTTAATCTTCATATTAAAATGGTGAAAATAATGAAAAAAATATATAGAGTCTGATATTTTTATATATAACCTATTTTTTTGGAAATATCGATAATAATAATTTTATAAAATAACACTAACAAGCAGTTAATTATTTTGAAATATCTATAAGGATATTAGTAATAATATTTTTCAATATCTGATATATATAATTTCATTTGAATAAACAATAGAGTATTAATTAGTATTTAAAACAATACAATTTATTCATATAATTTTTTTTGTTGCAGAATCAAAAATTTATTTGTAATTATTATGTAGTTTCTGGAGCATCTCATTCAATAGTACAGATCACATATGGAATAAAATAAATAATGTATTAATTGTAAATGATATTGTAATTTAGAATACTTAGTATTTTAAAACAGATATTATTTAATATAACTCATATGAGATCAGTATTATTGAATGAAATGTTGTAGAAGTTAAATTATAATTTTGCATTACTATCTATTTTAAAATCAATATTTTGCAGTATTTAAGATAAAAATGCAATATAAAAATTATGGACCACATTTATTCTACTATTTTTTCTATATTATTAAGGATAAATAAAGAAATATCTCTAGAAAGGTCTGAATATATGATTAATAAAATAAAGATTATGGCAACTTTCAATGAATGATAATTGGTATAATTTTAGAATGATTCAATGTAGTCTCAATTTTGGTTTTATTAGATTTTCTTTTTACAAGACTAAATTGTATAAATATGAATACAATATACCTAGTAAGTTACTGCTAAATTAAGGATTCGGATTTTATTAAATACGTTATCATTATTTTTTAATTATTTTAATTGTTAATATTTGATTCATTAGCTCATTTTTTGAAATTCAAAATCAGTTATTAATTAAAATCAATGAATTCAATTTGTTAGTAATTGGGTAAAATGCCTAATTTTGATAATAAGATAATAATCAGAAATAAAAATACAATATATTAATTTGATGGCAAATATCGATATATTAGAACCAATTAAACTGATTTAACTAGCATTCAATTTAATTTAGGCTAAATCCTTTGGATCAATTCAATTTCAGATAAACCAATTCCTATGATATAATAATAAATAATTGAAATTATTGATTTCAGATTGGTTTAAAATTTTAATTGAATAATGCGTAATGATATCAGCTCATTTATTTTTACTAGTTAAAATTAAAATTTTTACTTTTTTTACATCTAATAGAAAGGAATTAATATGAATTTATTAAGACATAAATTCCTGATTTTCGTTAATTTAAATTTTTTGTTAAAATTGAAAACAATGGCACTGTTATATGATTTTCACATATTATATATGTCTCTAAAATCCATAATCATTTTCGGATTATTTAATTTTATTAACATTTTGAATGAAAAATTTTATATTCAAAATAGGCATCAAGGATAAAATCCAGAACTTATTATGAGAACTTAAACAAATTATGATCTATAGTAAATATAAATAAACTTACTAAAATAACTATTTTATTAGACATAGTTTCAATGCAACGTAGCATCATTGAATTATTTATACAATTCTTATATCTTATCTATCTTAAAAATATAATGGATTGATTAATAATAATTATCTATAGTTTATCCGAAAATGATTTTATAGATTTTATTTCAAAAATTAATATAAGGTTAAAATATTAATTTCATAGTATATTAAGAACAAATGTAGTATTAAAATTACTAATAACAGCCGAATGGTTTGATATTAGTAATGTTATGTCAAACCTATGAACACTTGATTTAAATAAATAAGTCGCAGTTAAATTTCCTTATATACTAGCTCCAGCCAATTAGTATTTTAAAAGTAGTATATTAATTGGAAGCTATATAAAGCAATTTTATTTATTATTATTATATTACTAATTCAACTTACTCCAGCGATTTGTATACTTTTAATGAAATATATTTAAACCTAGGGGAAATTTGATTGAAAATCTATTTGAAATTGACAATCATTCACTTATTATACATATTAGTAAGCGAAGCTTGAATTATTTAGATGAATTTATATTAGATTCTAAGATATATTCACTACATGATTTGAAATTAATGAAATCATCCTGTAATTAAATATAAATAGTATACTGTTTAATTGTATTATCAATTCCAAATTTTATCCTAATACATAAAGATGTAGAGATAATAGTCAAATTTCAAATTTTAATTTGATTTTAATATCAACATCAAAATTGAAAATGTATTTTTCTAATAATTTACATAAATTATATTGTCAAGAAGCGGTGTTTACTAAAATAAGTATAGTAATTAATTAATTAAAATGATATTTAATTTAAATCAAAATCTGGAAAATGAAATATAATGCTTAGGCTATTTTACACAAGTTCAAACATATAGATGTATTATATTGATTTATTATTCACAATTCATTCCATGTTCTCAAATATCAGTTAAAATATATTATAAATAAAATTAATATTTATCTCTTATTAAAAATCATATAATTTAACTTCAGTTCTTAAATTATTGTGGTGATAATGCTAATTTCAGTCAAAGTTTAAAAAATATACTAAAGCTTCGTAATTTTTACCATATTAGAGAAAATATGAAATCACCAGCATTTATAGTCTGAAAAGTCTTTGTGACAATGTAATAATAGTAGCATTGGCTCTATTACTTATTTCAAACCAAAATCTGGATTATGGCTGTGTATAATTACAGTGCATCAAAACATAATTTTTAGCACCACCACTTGAAACAAAAATTTGATTAAATAGTGAACAATAATACTATTATCAATTTTGATAATTTCTCAACGTTATTTAAGTTATTTAGTAATACTAATGGATTATAACATACTTTAAATATATATTGTCATACTTTGTGATTATAATCAATGCTAAATATTTGCCAAGATATAATAAGATTGAAGAAATGAAAATAGCCAAAATTCTTTAAACTTCTGAATGTCCAGTAACTCTAATTAATATAACTAATATTCACGTTAGCTCTGACTTAATAAAATATAAAATAATGCTAAGAGATTGGTACATCAATTATTTGTTTAATTTACATGTTATAGTATAAATTATTCATTATAAAATAAAACGATTTTTAATAGAGTTGATTAAACATTATAAAGGTGGATGCATTATAACAACTAGAGCATTATTATTTACTGTATGTATTTGTTATAATTGTTATCAAATGAATTATTTTACAACCACTTTTAAAAGGACTAAATGACAAGATATTGAAAAAATTTAAATATTTGCACGGAGTTTAATTTTGATTGCTTAACTTGAAAATATCTTTAAACACTTAGTAATACAAGTTTCTAGGAGGATTACCTGATTTGGGAATGGATGGATATCATAATGATTACTGATTAATTAAATGGGTGACTGCTATTCATAATAATTGCAAAAGATTTGATTTAAATTTATAAATTCACGTTTTCTAGCATTTCGGGCCAAAAATTTCCCAGTTTAGACTAATTAATTATTTAATTAACAAAGAAATGATATCTATTGCTAAATTATTTATTATATCCGAAATTTATCTGTAAATTTACATTAATATTAATTGAAAACTTCCTTAATTAGGTTATTTAAACTTTCCAGTCCTGTAGATTTTAACTGATTCAATTTAACTGTTTAATCCATATATAATATTTTATTAAAATGATGCCATAAATCGGTCCCCGAGTTGGTACATCTTATTTAAAATATATCTGTTATCATGAGATTATATACTGTAAATGAAAAATAAAATTATTGAATTAATTTTATTATATTAACTTGATTTCAAGTATAGATTAAATAAAATGAGTTAAATTAAATCATTCACATATGAAATATAAAAAAATATTATTAATTGGCGGATATTTGAAAATAAATAAATACGTAATAATATATTAATAATTTTTAAAAATAACTATCAATATATTACTGAATAAATTTCAGCTATCAAAACACATTACCATAATAATATTTTTCTTGGATGTTAATGATTTATATTCAATGTGATTGATTTTTATTCCCATAACTCTATTATAATCATTTGACATAAATTATGTTCTATTTATTTATAAATTTTCTAATTAGTATGGATAGAAGTTTTAAAAATCATAATCATATTATAAAAGGTACGATTTTATTCTGATATAATATTTAATCAAATACTGAGATCATTAAGTCAAAATTGAAAATAAATAACAAATAATTTTATTTATAAATCAAATTTAAAAATAAAATCTGTGGGTAATTTGATTTCTACATGAAATCTCACGAACAAACAATGATATCACCTCTCAACTAGTTATTCAGTCTTGTTTTTTTACATAGTTTAAAAATGATGAATATAAAATTAACAATCCCTAGTTAAATTATAATTAAACCTAAAAATTCTCTCTAGTAATATAAAATTATAAAAATATATAGACTAGATATATTTAGTAAGTTATTTCCGAACCTTGATAATTACCTCAAATTCGAATCAATTCAATTTTTATAAATTTGAATTTATTATTAATTTATGCAATAATTAGCAGATTATTTTAACAAATTACAATCAAAATTTTTTTAATTATCGTGAAATTTCTATAATAGTATAAAACAAGATCACAGCAATATAACGGAATTTAGAAGATTTACCAAGTGTTACCCTACTTAGCGAAGGTGATGTGAAGTGTGAGATCATCCAGTAAAGATTGAATAATTCCTTTCACTAAATTAAGGAATATGTCTCAAATTTTTCAAGATTTGATTTTTAATTACCAATAATATTTCCCATATAATAATGATTATGTTCTAATTGATTTTCATCCTGAGTTATTGATTATGGATAATTGGATAGTCAAGAAATTTTCTATTAATCTTCTTGATAAAGATTTATGCGGCTTAAATTTGTTAGTTTTCTAAATTTAGAAGTTTGGATAAATTTTTTTCGGAGGGGGATTTCGAGGAATAATGGTTCAACCCGGAAATGTCCAATGGGATATATCTATATTTGGAATTACAATATTACTTAATTGACTACGTAAACTATATTTATAGTTTTAAAATTGATTAATTTTTATTATATGAATATTTAATATTTTATTTGGATCAGTTTTCAAAATTTCTCAATTTACTTGTTTTTGAAGGAGATAAATATTGTTGGTTTATATAACCTATTTGGTATAAATTAATTTCAAAATCATTGTCGGATTTACTAATAATAATGACCTGGGGTGGGTGTACAATTGAAACCACGTTGTTGAAATTTAAACTGGTCCCTATTTGATAGGTTCAAAAATGTATATAAAGGGACCTTTGCTTGACCTTAAACTTAAATAAATCTTAACAAACTATTTCTCACATTTTGTGAAGTTGCTATTTCCTCATTACAACTATGATTGAAACCTCAACAACTACTCAAATCTCCACCTCCTCGGGAAAGAAAGCTTGCGACCAATGCTTTAAATCGAAAACAAAATGCGATATGAACCCATTAGGATGCTCAACTTGCAAGAAGAAACAAATTGATTGCACATTTTTGATTCCCAAGAAAAAGAGAGGTCCTAAATCAAAACCTTTCTGTGCCTATCCTCTAGAACCCGTCCCAATTCCCACATGGTCCAACGACTATTCCCTATCACCTACCTCAGGCCCAGTTTTTTGCTCAGGACTTGTTGATTTTCCAGATGAAATGATGTGCCCTTTCCCTTCTTCTGGTCAGTCTTCTCCTCTCCTATCACCTGCAGGAGCAAGCTGCCCCTCATTTTTATATGAAATAAGTAGTTTACATGACTACATGAACTATTTGAATCCTCATCTGTATATTATTTCGTACTCCGATCTAATGATTCGTATTAGTCAACCTAAATCCATTTACTTTGAGTTTCTACTCACATGTATGACAACTGCATCTAAAATTTGGCTATCTTTGAATCCTAAGTCAGAAGCTACACAAACCGAGCTCAAAAACGCAATGAAAGTCTTAGCAACATTGCCCATTCCAACACATTTTGATAAAGACTATAACGACTCTATCAAGATATTGGATTTTATTAATAAGTATATGATTTTCAAATAATCAATTTCAAAATTATCATATCATCAATCTGGCAAATAACATGTCTCGAATTACCATTGCCTTATCTTCATATAACATAATATATTATCAAAATACTGGATATTTAAATTAATAAAGCATATAAATAATTGTTTACGCTAATTATTCTCTACAATATAAACGTTTGTTTTTGATTAATCAAACAAAAAAAAATAATATTTAATCATTTAGAATTAGTGACTAAATGTAATATATATTAATATCTGTATCTTCTTTTATTTCAAGGTAAACATATATTTAATATTTTTAACCATTTGAAGTTATTATGAACTTTATATTAATCAATATCTAAGTTTAAATTTTAAGATTCGGCCCAATAAAATACTATGCAAAATTTATAATAGGTGAGGTAAGAAATATTATTTCGTAACAAATGTTTCTATATCTTGATTTAAATAATAAACTTTTTTATTACATTATTCTGGTTAATTTGAGCGAAAATGAAATATTAGTTGTAATATATTTAATTTTTTCATCAATATATAATATTATGAGCTAAATTATTCTAAATATTTTAAATCATTATATTCAACATGGATCAATTGTATATACAATTTTTTCAACAAAATATTATCCAATAACCCGAATAGTATAAATATGGTAATTTCTCCATTTAATTTCCATGTTATTAATTTCATTCTCCAATTTTCAGTTTAGTTAAATATTAAGAATTTAACAATTAGATATTATTTTCTGAAATATTATTATATTAAGGTTCAAATTAACTAGAAATAAACGTTGTTTATTAACATATTCATTATTTATCTTTTTTTAAGTCTAGATAACAATAATTTATATTTCAAATATTTCCTATTGTAAAATTCCAAATTCTATTTCCAATAAATAGCTCGACCATATTCAAAATTATATTTATTAAAATTCTATAGCTTTGAATGTTATCATATTAATATAAATGACTGAAATGTAAACAAACATCGATTAGCACACATAAATACTCAATATAAATAATGTCTTAAACTGGCTTCTAGAAATAGGTATTGCTAATTTTGAATCTATTGCAAGGAATTGTAGCTTTTCATTTCTATCACATACTTTATTTTTGAGATTATTATATCATATACTAAATATCAAACTAGATACCTATCATTATTTTTAATTATATTGTCATATTTCCAAATTCGTAACTGAATAGGTATTAATTTGAATATTAATTATCAATGAATGCATCATTATGCACTGTTTTAACCAAATAACCCTCTCTTCATTCTCAATCTCTATAATAAAAAATTTAATGAGAGCTTTTTTGCATTGAAAATAACATAATTTGTGAAAATAATTGCTATTTAGAATTAAATCTGGATTGATGATGTTATATTGAATAAGCTGCATGATGGTAAATTATAGATGTATATCGAAAATTTGAATTGGGAGTTGATACCTATTTGTTTGTTGATAATTTCTTGTGCAAACGTTGACAATTCCGCTGTGAAAGCAAAATTGATCAAATGTGAATTAACCATATATTGTGAACAATCATGGAACTTTTAAATTTAATCATAAATATAACAATTTGATTCGATTTTATCATTCGATTTAAAATACCAAAAACAATTTCTATATTTAGTAAGTTATATTATAATTTGAAAATTTGTAATGCAAGCGTGTATGCATTATTGTTATAAATATATTGAAATATGAAAACGCTATAGACAAAAATATTTCGCTTAATTCTATTTAATGATCTATTGATAAATATAACTCACTATCTTACAAGTAGTATCATTTTTAAAATAATTAGTGATGAGTTTTTCCATTTTTTTTCACTTTTAAAATTTCTTAATATTAATTCAATTTTTAGGTAATTCTCATGCATCTCATTTAGATTATGCAATTCAAAATTCAAAAAGCATTTATTAAATTCTTTGACTAGTTTATAACTCCACCTCTAATCAATTATTATATCAAATATATAATTCAATTAATTACCATTGTTATTATTTATCTGAAGAAAAATAAAAAATTATTGAATAATATCTTCTTCCTAATTACAATAAAATTAAGTAAATTTTCGATATTTAAAATTTTTCAATTTTTTATTTCCACAACAACAAAGGGAAATTTTTTAATTTCTCATTTTTCAAACGTATAATTAGTTTCAAAAAAACTATGTACAAAATTAATAGGAGAATAAATATATATATGTATATATATAATATTTTTGATTCATTAATAAATCATCTTTAACAATTTTTTATTTAACTATATTTATACCATATAGTCGTTATCAAAATTTTTTATTTTTGTATTATTAAAATTTGGCTACAAATTATTTCAAAGTATTCATGATTTACAAAAAGATTATAAAAATAATATTTTATTTAAATCCACTATTTATTATTAGATAAATTTTTATATAACTATAAAAGAAAGTACTTATTAAAACCTATAAAATTAATTTTTATTATTTTTTTTAATTAATAATAACATAAAATATTAATAAAAAACTTTTTGTATTAGTTAAATTATTGTCAAAATATCTAATATCAGTTATTTAACTATATTATATATACTGAGATTTTAGCCTAGTTTTATTAATAAGAATATAAAAAATTACCTTATAATTTAATCAAAGCTTATAAAAACTAAAATAACAATAGTAAATAAAATTTACTAATATATAATTAAATAAAATATCTTTTATAATAAAAT
>JNEM01014996.1:0-10840 GCA_000697335.1 Conidiobolus incongruus B7586 | reverse complement strand
TAATAATATTAAAATATAATAGATCAATAATTTATTTATAAATAAATATATAATAATACCAAATAATATTTAAATATGGTCTTTTTATTCTGCCCCTAAAATTTTGAAAATAAATAATAAATTTTATATATTTTTATTTAAAAAATATTAATTTTTAAATAGCATTTTTGATTTTAATTGAGAATAACTGTTATTTTGTATTATAATTATATAATTCATAAAATCAAAGTTATAAAAAATTTTTAAAATAAAATTAATTTAAGAAAATTACCATATTAAGTATATTCACTAGATTTTAGCCTTTTTTATTATTATTATTATTATTATTATTATTATTATTATTATTATTTTTTCTGGTAATTAACTGATATATTGTTAAGAAATTATAATTTTACAAACAATTTACATTATTATATAAATTAATGAATTGCAGTCAAATAAAAAGAATTGCAACTTGGTTATTAATAGTTTATTAAAAGTATGAGAAAGAGTTATTAATAATAAAGCAGGGTATTAATTTGATATATATGAATATATATAGAAAATTATATTCGATATTAATTTTATAAAAGGTGCATTATTTTATTTCTATAATAATATCTATATACTGATAATAATCAAGTTTAATTCTTTTCATTAATTTATTAGTTGTATTTTATGTATAAAAAAATAAATATAAATCTATCTCCTATTTGTATTAACGCTAACTATGAATATATACTTTAGCCTATGCTTTAAAATAATTTCATAATACACACTATATTTATTAATTATGATTAATATAACAAATTTGTTTAACATAATCTTTATTTATAGAATATTAATTTTGTTTCTGAATATCGATTCAATATTATTTAAATTTAAATATAAATAATTACTATATAAGTTAATAAAAAATTTTAATATGTATGATTCGAAAAATTTGGTTTAATTGACATAAATGGTAAATATATGTAATTTGGTCAAAGGGATATATTTAACATTTTTCAAAGTTGGCAATATCAACAAGGACTATATTGACTGCTATCAATAATTTTTAGATAAGGAACATATATATTCTAATCCATTTATATTTTATTAACTATACTGGACCTTTGATACTGCAAATATTATTTATATTTATTGTAAATTAAAATGAGTATCTAATTTTTCAAAATAATTTCAACTAAATAATTTGTTGTTTTTTTCAACATTTTAACTATATCTGATAAAGTTGAATTAATTTTCATTTTTAATGGATGAATTTTAAAATATGAAAAAGAATAACTCTAATATTTTCATAATGTGATTTAAAGTATAAAATAAATAATACATCAATTTATTTTGGCTTAGAGACATGTTTAAAAAATAGATAATGACGCTATTATCTTTGGAAAGTGCTTGTAACTAATCAAAAATATATTTAATTAAACAATTGGCATATAATCAGTGTATTGAGGGTGTACATGGATATGTTAACCAATAATTTTTAATATATTTGATATATATTTAAATTCTGAATTTAAAAAATTTTAAATAAATGTATTTATATCAAATTTTTAATACAGGTTAATCAACTATAAATTAATATTAAATATAAATAATTCAAGTTTTTTATATAAAATTATATTATATGTTTTTTTATAAAAATAATGAAGTATATTAAATATTAGCTCTTTGCTTTATAGTAGAAATATCAGAATTTTTCAGAGAATATACATTAATATTATTTATTTGATGAATATAATTAAAATTTTTCCAGATAGGCATATACATTTTGGAAATAATAAATTATTTGGAGAAACTTTTATTAATTCACTCAAATGTTAATATTATTATTTTTAATAATGGATAAAATAGATTGATTAATTAAAATCAATTTGATTGGATAGAGAGTTAATAATGGATTGGTGAACTTGATATAATTAATTAGAAATCAGGTTGAGATATTCTGAAAGATCTGCCGGATAAATTCGGTAGATATCTAATGGTGATAAAGATAATTGAAGATGAAAAAGAGTAATTTACTATAGGAGAAAAGAAAAAATTAATGTAAAAGAGGGAATCTAAAATAAAGACTTAGTGTGAAATATAATTTGATTTATAATATAATTTATTGCTTGTTGGTAGCTTGATTATTTTTTTATATTGTTAATTTTTAACAAGTATTATAGAGGGATTAAATTGAAATGGTGAAGAAAAGAGACTATTTACGGAGAAAAATTGGAACTTGGTTGACTTCTCGTTAAGTAATAAAGTACAAAAGATTTAAAGTTACAATTGGCGATTTAAGCGTTTGCTTTGGTAATCTTTGATAGCTGATTTGATAGCATCTTCAGCAAGCACTAAAAAGAGTAATTAGAAAAGGCTAAGTATAAAAATTTGAAAAGAGACTTACTTGAGCAATGAAGCTTGACAGGAGGGAGGCATAGTTCCTTAGCAATTTCAGTGTTTTTGATCTTGGAGGCTTCATCCAATGTCATGCCTTGGACACGTTCTGTCATAAAACTAGAGGAAGCAATGGCAGAACCACAACCAAAAGTTTTAAACTTGGCTTCAATAATTTTTCCAGTTTTTTCATCAACTCTGATTTGTAATTTCATAACATCACCACAAGCAGGAGCACCAACTAAGCCAGTACCTACATCGAAGTCGTTTTTGTTCATAGAACCAACATTACGAGGCTTTTCATAATGATCAATAACCTATTTATCAATAGTATTGGTAAATTGTCATGTGATTTTGAGATTATAAACTTACTTTTTCATGATATTGTCTAGCAAGTTGGAAAGAGCTTCTTAAAGCAGGGCGTTGAGCTAATTTGACTAAAGTAAGAGATCTAGCAATCATTTTAACTTAGGTATTTATAAATTTTTATTTAATATTTTCTAAATTGTAACAAAAAAATAAAATCTTTTTGCTCTTATATACTTTTCTCCAGATGATGTCAAATAATTTATTATCAAAATTCTTGATAGTGATTGGTAGAATACTTGATTCATGATTTCAAATTTTTTTATCAGATGGTAAATTTTTAATCATTCTCTTTAATAATAATTAAATGTCAAAATTAAATTTGATTAGTTGATTTTTTATAGGTAGTTTTTTCGATCTGATAATTTATTGACTATTTTAGTACTCAAACATTTGGCCGACTATTTGACCGACTTTATGACCAACCATTTGGCACTTCCCAGAATTTCCACTAGTTCAAAGAATGCTTCTGGATATTTAACCAAAGCCTGGATAAACTATCACTTGTAGCACAAATACTTGGATATTATTTTACAATAGTATTTAGTTTCAAATAATAGGGCACTAATTATATTATTATCATCCTTAAACCAATATAAATAATTATAACTATATTTTTGCTTTTACAAGTTAGAATCTTATCAAATAATCCTAGATATTAGGGTGCAGTTAGAAAGATTAAAACTATATGAACCTTTAGTAGGTTAGACTTTACTCGCTCTCTAATATAAAATAACTTTTTATCAAAAAAGCAATATTTAACAAAATAAATAAAGCATACTATATAAAAATTTATGCAATATACCATAAGCAAGTGCTCAATTAATTTCCAAATATTTTGAATAGTTTTTCTCAAATTAAGTATTATTTCAAATATTAAATCAAGAGTGTATTTTAAAAATTATGATTTTTAAGTATAATTAAAAAAATAGAAATAAATTATATTGGATTATATTATTTCCTATAAAAAATATTTTTAAATTATGAAACTTAAAAATTAAAACTTCAATAATATATGTAAATTATTAATTAATGATATTTTATAAGATCATGATTAGCATATAGTAAAGATTAATGAATTATATCTGAAAATAAACAAAAAAATATATAAATTTATAAAATAAATAAAAATAACTTTTGATGTACAATAGTTTAAAATTATATTTATTATTAATTATTTATTATTTTAAAACAAAATAATATTTTTAAAAAGGATATTTTTGAAATTATTTATTATATTTTGTTTTTATTATATTATTTAATTAAAAATATATTTTGAGCTAACATTAAATTTTAATATATATAATTTTTATAATTAAAAAACCTTTGATAATATTAATAATTAGGGTTAATTTCAATATTTATATTTTAATATAATATTTGAGTATTAATTATATATCATTATAATTTGGATATTTTATATTAAAACATATTTTTTATTTTAATTATATTATTTAAATTAAAGAAATTAGAGAAATAATATTATATAAGTAGAAAGTGATCTACAAATATTAATTAAGTATGAATCACTTAAATCATAAATAAAATTTTGTTTTATTATTGTTTAATATAAATTATTTATTCAAAACTTAATAGAACAATGCCTAATTATTAATATATAGCTTTGCTAATGAGTTTTATTACTAGTTCATTCCTTAATACTTAAGCATAATATTTTTACTTTTTCCTAAAGCTTTAAAAGACCAGCTTCCTTTGCCTTCGACTGTTGTTGTCCATTAAAAAATTAAATATATATATATATATATTTAAGATTAAAACCAATTGTTTTAAAAATTCATTATTATATTTAAAAAATATAATCCTGAGAGATGTTGAAAACTAATTATATCGATTTTAATATATAATCAAAAAAATTTATATTTAATTTTCAAAATAAAGAATATTTAAGAATCAATATGTTTTTTCATACAAATTAAAAATTATCCTTTGTTTATTATATCTGGAATTATTTTAATTAAACTTGTCAGAAAAGTTTATTATAAATTATTATTCTTAAAGAACAATGTTTGGTAAGTTTAATCCTTTATTATAATATATATATATATATATATATATGATATTCAAACTTCCAAATAAAATATAATAAAAAAGTTTAACTTTTGAACATAATATATAAATTTTGCAATAAATTACCATTTTTAATTGATATTAAAAATATTAGGAGGATTTATCATATTGGTTATAGCAGTGATAAACCTCAAAAATTGATATACAAGATATTAAAAAGTAAGAAAAAGGTTAAAAAATTAATAACCTGTTAAAAAGTATACTTATTATATTGATGATTGAATATATTTATATATCTTTATTTCTCAAATTTGACTCAAATATGGTAAGAAAAGTAAATAAATATATTGGGAGTAAAAGAATAGAAGAAATGTTTAGATGATCTCATCTTATTGCAAATTTAATCAACAGTTATTTAGCAAAATAGTAATGCCTTTAGTACAAGATATCTTTTTATAACAAGTATCGCTCAAGCAAAGCATATAATAATCATGGATATCTGGATATACAAATAAGATCAAGCAAGCCTTTCAAATGCCTTTAATATTAAGTAAAAATAGGTCCAAATATCAATACTGCTAGGAATATACTCGTTTGCTATCTAACAACTAATCAAGCTTGTCTTCCAAGATTAGTGTTGAGTTCTTTAGATTTCATGCAAGATTTGGACAAGGATAATCAATTTTGATCAACTTCGGACGAGTTTAATTGAAAGCAAAATTAATATAGCTAACAATTCAATTCAAATTCCATATTTTAAATATATATCATATTCGATCATGAGCGTCAATAAAATAGAAATAAAACGTGATGATGATATCTTTATTTACACTAAATCAATTTTTAAAATCAAAAATTTAAATATAATTTTATAGACCAAAACAAGATTAATAGTATGTAAATCTGTGATAGTATGGTACAATTTATTGAGCATTTAATTTTATATTATTCTTCAATAATCCCAAAATCAAAATTGATATTTAATTACGTCTATAAATATTAGTAGTTGAACCAATTCTTTGAAATTTTACCTAAATCAATTTCCTCATCCTAATCTTGTACCCTGTTAATTGGAAAACATATGGAATCAATAATTTAATAATTCTTTATAATATACTGGTATGATATATACATTCATATAAATGATATGTATCAAATACATTTCAATTGAAATTTATTTATTATTAATATCAAAACAATATAATACTTTATTTGTGTCTAAAATATGCTATAGTAAGTTAAGATCATTTTGTAATGAGATTGTTATATTTGTAATTATATTAATCAGTAATTATTATAACAGTTAGCTATATATATATATATATATACAACTTGATATTATTATTTTGATAATTATTTGAATGTATAATTAGGCAAATACATTTCTATTAATTAATTTCCTATATTTCCAAAATTTAGTAAATTCACTTTGATAAGCAAATTCTTTTAACCCTTTATATCAAATGAATTCAACACAAGCTCAAATTTAATCCAAAAAGGTTAAAAATGATTGGATGAGTTGTTGACATTATATATTTTATCCAATCATTCATAGATTATTCTATTGTTAATCTTGATAATTTCAATGGTAATCAAAATTCATTCATCATACATCCCATAACATACGCTCTTGTATTATTAGATCCTTTATGTTTATCTCATATTCTATATCAAACAGTCTAGTCTGCAACAATTAAGCAATCTGACAACGCTCACTATTAAAGTATTTGTATCCTGTAAAATATATTTTTATTATCTTTTGTTTAATATTTGAAATTACTAAAAAGGATTTCTCAACGTACGAAATCCATTCAATAAGTTTTTTATTGTCAATATATAATGCCTTTTATCTCAACTGAACTTCCAAATAAAATCAGTAGAAAATCTCAAAGACTAACTAATAAAAATTTAAATAGAGCTTTACCTTCTCAGAATCCTAATCTCCATCCTGCACCTATAATTCCAGCTATTACTTTTCGTGTTAAAATTCCTAAACTTTCTAATAAATACATTATGGCAGCACCCCCTTCTTCCAAAGCTAATAAGGGCACTCGTCGTAGAGGGAGACCTGCCAACAAGATTAACAATTCGAAAAGATCTTTTAAAGAATTTTCCGAAGATGGCGATAATACATCAAATGACAAAAAATCTCCATTGAAAGGAAAAGAATTACAAGAGTTATCTGATAATGAGGAAACTTCCACCATCAATGAAGAAGACAAGGAAATCCAATCGAATACAGGTAAAAGTGAAACAAATGGAATTTCAACCGAATCACCGAATACCAAATTACGTAAGGACTCGAATAATGACTCACAACTGGATGAAACAGTTTCTATTGATTTACAAGAGGAGGCAGAGATGAAAGCAGTCAATTCTGATGAGGAAGAGTTTTATATCGATCCTGTAGGCGAAACAAAGATCAATCATGATGGTGTGCTTTTGGGAGGTACTTTAAACTTTTAAAATTCTAGTATTTCGACTTAACTTTTAATAGGTCGAGCCTATGCTGTTCATACATTTACTATTCCTTCACGTCATCCTACTCGTTTATATGTATGGGGATCAACTTTAGCCAAATGCTTGGGTGCTACAGATAGTCATAAGATTATCTCACCTTATCCTCAACTTAAAAGAATATATCCAACTACTGCTCCCGAGCTTAAAGATTTAGCATCAACTCCAGGATATGGTATCAAATATAACTTACTAACTGCTAGGTCTGCTTTTTTGGTTTTTGGATCTAAGATCATTCGCAATGGAAAAGCAGGTATCGATGATTATTATAGATACGAAATCCACAAACCTAGAAGGATAAAACCAGCTAATTTCAAACCAACTGCTAGAACAGAAGCCGTTAATTTACTTGGTAAATCTAAAAACTTTGCAGGAACGTCACTCCCCATTGGCTCTCGTCCTCCATTGAAATATAAGTCAATTTCTGATCCAGAATACTTATCTCAATTAGCTCATGAAACTAAAGCTTTCAATTCTGACCTACTCAGAAATCGTATTGCCAAACCCATTTTCTATGAACCACATACAAATTTATATCACGTTCCTCAATCTACACAAATTTCAAACTTGAAAGTTTCTATAGTTGATTTTAATCCTGTACCTTTTGCTTCAGTGCCTGATGTTATGGAAAAACATAATATCAAGAACTCTCTTCAACTTCAATCTCACCAAGATTACTCGGTTTGCGACGTTGATGAAGAAACTCTAAGTTTATTACCCTCAGAAATTGTTAAGGAGATTAATCAACTTAAAAAACAACGGGATGCTCAAAAAGTTAAGCCTATTACTAATTTGTATCCTATTGCACTAGCTGAAGGCCAACCCCAATCTCATCCCTCCTTTTATCCTGTTCGATTCAAACAAAATCACTCTGCTTCTTTTATGTCTGCTTTGGATATGCTTAATCGCTCTAATAATTTACCTCCAGTTGATAATGCTGGACCTAGTATCTTACCCAATAATCCCAAACCAGCCACATCAAGTTTCAACTATCCCACTCGAACTCCGATAAAGAATATTGCCAATCTATCAAAACCCGCATCAGAATCTGGTCGATATATTTCACCTAGAGATCTCAGTACTAAAAAGAGATGTGGTGTAACCTCTTTGAAAACAAATGCACCATGTAGAAACTTTGTTTCTGCTAACGGAAAATACTGTGATAATCATTACAAATACTTTATGAAAATTGGTAAACTTGATATGGATACAAGTGCGAATTCACCCGCCTCAGTCTCAGTCAAGTCCTTTAACAAAGATAAAGCTTCAATTGCAGACAGTGACAATGAGGAACCTGGAGATGATCCTGAGATATATTATCATTGTTTAGAATGTGGCAAACCTGAAGCACCCGACTCCGTACTTCCAGAAGAGCCTCCTGAGGATCTCACAGAAAACACTGTAACCGTCAAATGTACTAAATGTGAACATCAGTACCATACTTGGTGTGTTCATATCTACTCCAAACGACTGCACGATAATGTTCTCAAGTATGACTGGCAGTGTAGCGATTGTAAATTGTGCTCTGTTTGTAACAGCGTAGGAGACGAATCGAAGCTATTATTTTGTGATTCCTGTGACCGTGCATTCCATATGGATTGCCACACACCCAAGGTCAAGAAAATTCCTCAAGGGGATTGGATCTGCCATATTTGTCAATAGTTTCTTCTCGCAGGCATCAAATCGGCTTGAGATTATTTCATATTAATTAATTCATCCAGTTCATAGTGATATTGCTCACACAACTATCCAAGTTTTATATTCTTTCATTGTCAATGGCATTTTAACTGATAATTTTAAATAATACTAAGATTAGTTATTAACTCACATATAAACTATTAGAATAGTCGAATAATTAACTATTTTAACTTAATTATTTGCATTTTTTTAATTTTTCAATAAACTCAATTTTGAATTTATTAATCATTTTTTAAAACGATATATCATTATTTTAAATTTAAATGGATAGAAAGTAAAAAGATATTTAATTATATAATTTAATTTCAAATTATTTAGAGTCAATATACAAAGTTAGATTGATTAAGATTATTCCAGTATTGTATTTTAGTATACTAATCAATATATTAAAATATAAAAATAATAATATTACTTTAGAATCAAAGAAATGGGAAATTCTTTAATTTCTAATTTTTCCAACAATTTATTAGTTTCAATATATATATATATATATATAAAATAAATATTAAAATATATAGTTTGAAACCATTTATTTGTGTAGTTGTATAATATTTTTTATTAATAATAGAAAAATTATTTAAATTAAATGTGATTAAATTAAACAATAATCATCTAAAGTTTTTTATTTTAGTAATAGTAAAACTTAACCTCAAACCTTTTAAAATTATTTAAAAATTTTAAAAAGCTTATAAAAATAATATTTATTTAAATCAACTATTTAATATTTAGTAAATTACTTTAAAGCTTGAAGTGAAATTATTTTAAACTAATTAAAATTTAAGTTATTAATTTTAACTATGATTTTTTCAATTATAAATATAATAAAAAATATATTAAAAATATTTTATTATTTTAATTAAAGAACTATTAAAGTATTTTAATCTTAGTTATATAAGTATATTATGTATATTAAAGTTTAAATTTAAATTAATTAATAAAAGTATAAAATAATTACCTTATAATTTAATTAAAACTTACAAAAAAGCTAGAGTAACTATAGTTAATCAAAACCTACTAAAGTATTATTAAAAACTAAAGCTTTTATAATAAATTATTATAATTAATAATTTATTAATCCTTTTATATAATTTTTTATTAAAATATAAATCAAAATTTTAAATTAAGATACTTTTTTTATAGATTTTAATAATAAATATTTTGTTTAATAAAGAATATTAATTATTATAATAAATCATCATAACATATACTTTTTTTTTAATTTTTAAAGAAAATTTATTATTTCTTTATAATTTAAATAATTGGAATTTTTTTTAATTGAAAAAAATTAATATTTTAATATATATTATGTATAAATAAATATATAATATAAAATTAATAATTTTTTTTTCTAATAACTTTTTAATATACCTTTGATAAAGATTTAATTTTAAATAATAATTTTTTCATTATAGACATAAATTTAATATTTCATAAACTAATTAAATTTCCTTATATAAATTTACTTTCTTATAAGCTAGTTTTTTAATTACCTAAAACAATTACATTACATAAGTTATAATCTAAAGAATATATTAGATATGGTGGTTTTTTCTAGTTATTTTTAATTAGAAAGCTTTTTATAACTTTAGCTTTATATATTTTATAAATATCATATAAAATAGTAGGTTTTTTAAATTATATTAAGAATAATATTTAAAAATAATTTTATTTAAATAAATAAAATAAAAAGTTTACTATTAATTGATTTAGTTTTAAAAATTAAATAAGAATAGCAAAAACTATTATAATTTATTATAATAATTAACATTTATTTATCAATATAATATTTATTTAAAAGAATTTACAAAAGGGGTTAATTTAATTTAATCTAGCATTTTGATTTATATTTTAATAAAGGATTATA
>JNEM01014991.1:0-17706 GCA_000697335.1 Conidiobolus incongruus B7586 | reverse complement strand
ATAATATATATTATATTTTTTGATTTCTTGAAAAAAATTAATTAATATTAAATTTTATATTGTTTTTTTAAATAAAATTATTTCTAATTAATATTGTGAATATAATATAAAAAAATATATAATCTTATATATTAATTATAAAATATATAAATCTAAAGTTATAAAGAGCATTTTATTTAAAAATAACTTGAAAAAACTATAATATTTAGTTTATTCTTTATATTATAACTTATATAATTATAATTACTTTAGGTAATTAAAAAACATCTTATAAGATAAAAATTTTATAGAAAAGTTTAATTAATTTATAAAATATTAAACTTTAGTTCTTGATAAAAAAATTATTTTTTAAAAAAAATTTATCAAAAGTATAGTAAAAAGTTATTATTAATAAAAGAAACCATAAAATTTATATCTTATTATTAATTTATTTACTATATATCAAAATCTTTATTTATTTTTAATTGCAAAAATTTCTCATTATTTAAAATACAAAGTAATATTTACCATATTATTGATATATTTATTAAATAATTATATTATCATTAATAACAAAAAAAAGTTTATTAAATTTATTTTAATATTCATATCTTTTTTTAAATTAAATTATCATCTAAAGAAACTTTTTATAATATAAGTATTATAATCAATTAATAATAATTATTAATTTTAATTAAAAGGAAAAATAATTTATTAATAAAATTTTAATTTAAAATTAAAATAATATAAATTTTATCATTTAATTCAATAATATATTTAGTGACAATTTATAAAAATCAAAAACTCTCAAGCTTATTTATCATATGTAATTGTCACGTATCTACCCAATTAGTCCATATATATTTACCTTTAATATCAGTTTACCCATAATTTATCTCTTATTCTACTTTCCCTTAAATTGATCCATTCTTATCCCAATATCAAAAGGGGAAATACAACAGGGATCTATCTATCTATTCATTCATCCAGTTATCTATCTATTCACTTATCCATCTATCCAACTATCTATCTATCTATCTATCCGACTATCTATCTATCTATCTATCTGAAGGAAACTAACTTCAAGTCTTTGTCAAGAACTTCCAATAAAACTCCATATAACTACATCCTAATCCTATAACTTATCCACACTCCAACTTAATTCAATACAATTATCCTAGTTTCCAGCACTAGGATAATACAGTAATCTAAAGAAATGAGATTATTTTTCCAACTTATAATAGTTTGATGATAATATATATTTCAATTAAAATATATTTAATTTATTTTATTTTTTTAACTTAGAATTTATTCTATCTAAATATTTTTAAATATTTGATCCTAAGCTTAATTAATTTGTTTGTTGAATACTTAGGCTATTAATATAATATATCAAATTTATATCATTATTTTTATATAATTATTAATATTTTATACCAAGTTTACAATATATATCCATTTTTATATAACATATAATATCTTTATTTAATATTTATTAACCTAATTACTCAAGATTTATAACCAAATTTAGTTCACCAAGTCTAATCAATACTAGATTCCTGTGATTACAAAACAAAAGTAACACTGTTACATTTACAATATAGGATATATTATATTTCAATATCATGCTGATACTAATAAGTGATATTAAAATTTATATTGCAATTCAAATAATTAAAGTAATGATCAAAAAATCATTGGAAATGATTCGAAAAATTAATAATTTAATATTTTTCTCTTAAAATAGTTATAAATTGGGTAATTTATTAATTCTCAAAAATTAAGTGCAAATAAAAATATAACTGTAAAGGAGTACTTTGTTAAATGAATATAATTAATCTTTGACCTGTGAATTGAAACTTGAATTCATTAATTTTTTAGGACAAATAACTTAGATTAAACTACAGGATCCTAATATCTAATATACTTAATATCACTATTGACTAATACATCGGTTAATCAATTTACACCTAAGAGTTAAAAAGAATAAATATTTTAATGCATTAATTGGATGAAAATATATAATTTGAATTGAATATTGATTCATTTTTCACATTTGTAAATTAAAAGTTTAGGTTTTTTATAAAGTGGATTAAAAATTGATATTAATTTTAATAATATCATTATTATTGAGTAAAATATAACTTTTTCAAAATTTAGACCGATTAATTAGCTAAATCTTTTTATTTTTAAGTATTTGAATTTGATTTTTCAAGGATAGAACATTTAAGAGTTTTCACATGGCTAAAATTGTTAAAATTTATCTAGACTCAAAATTGAGAGTGGAATTGTATATTCTGGACCTGAAGAATTTTAGATGTACTAATTTTGATTAAAATTAAAATTAAATCAGTTTAACCATAACTGAGGTGAATAAATCATCATTCCTTATTGATAACCTCGTTTTGGGTGTGTGTAATAAAATTTTGTTATTTGAAATAATAGTTATCATATATGTTATATATTCATTATTATATAGTTGAAATAAGTTATTATGTTGAATTTATAACGATGTTTCATTAACATCCTAAATTTAATAGATAACACTATATCATAGAAAACTAAATTATATTTATTACTATTTACAGATCATCGTAACACTGAATGAATGAATTAATAAAATAGTTCAAAATAAGATCCATATATTAATTTCAATTATTATTGAATCTTTATTGGTTGAATATAGTTATTATCATAGCTTTTTCAATAATGAATTATTTCAATAATATTGAAATGAACTTTATTAGTTAAAATATGTAAATATTAGCAAATTGATTAAAATAGATTAAATTAAAAATCAAGATGATTTAAAATAGAATACAAACCTAATAATATATTATATACTTTGAATTCATTGTTAATCTCATATGTTTAATTAATTGCACATCATTTAATATAAATTAAACCTGGATATAACTTTTTCTAATATCCTTGAATAATTTTGAAAATAGTTGATTATCATATTAAGAGCTAAGAAAATTAGTTATTCATCATAAACTTCATATCTACACTACTTATTATCTCTTAAACTCCCTGAATTATCTCTCTAGCTTAAATGAATAATATTCACATATCAAAATATATTTAATAAATTTCATATGAAATATATATGAGCTTAAAAGTTATTTTAAATTTAATTATAATATTTCAATAGATATTTTAAAATATTGCTTATTTTGGAAATATTCGGAAAATTTTAACTAAAATTATAGTAAAGAATTCAAGTTAAACATATTAAATTAATATATTTTGGCGTAATAACAAAAAGAGAGAATAAAACAATAATTTTTTTTTAAAATATAGTTTTTAATATGATAAAATCAAGTTAATTAATATTATATAAATATATTTAACAATTTTAAAGTATATTATGATTTAATTAATATTTGTGATCAACTTTATTCGCTAAAATATCGATTAATCAATTCTATTAGCATATGCATGATATGTTTGCTCTATTGAGAGTATTCATTTTTAATTAGTTAGTTAAGTTAATAATAATCATCATATAGAAAATGAAAACAAATACTATATAATGATTTATATTACTTTTAATAAAATCAAAGTTTGATTTTTTGAATAGTTTTTGAACAATAGATTGAATTAATAGATATATTCGTTTTACTCAGTTAAATATCAACTAAATAATTTAAATACCTGTTTTGAAATTGGATTAAAAATTTTTTTAAATTTTTTAAATTTTTTAGTGTTATATGAAATGAGTTGTTTCTCTAGTTTTTGTCAAATTAAAATTATCTATTATATCATTATTTGTTTTATCTGTTATCAATTAATTATAATTATTTTTAAGGTCTAAATTAACAAAAATTGAGAAATTGTTTAACCAATAGAATATGGTTATGTGAAGCTATTAGATCAATTAAGCTGAATCGGGAATTCATTCGTTGATCTCTTGATGGAATCTACTTTATTAGAATCTCCACCAAAATCAAGAACAGTTAAACTAATATTATCGGCATCTTATCTCCTTCAAATTGGAGAAATTGGGGATCTTGATAATTGCCCTGATTGGATGGCTTTGAAAGTTGACTGCTGAATGAAGGACAAGATCTGAAACTAATTTTGTAAAGATCCTGAGAACTTAATCCGAAGCGTTTGTGGTAAGGGAAGTTGAGAGGAGAGAGGGAGAAATAGGTGGAAAGTAATATGAATAAATATAAAATATGGTGTAAAAGTAAAATTGTGGAGGAACGAGATATATATAAGACGATTATCGTTTATCATTCCAATTTGAACTCTTGATCTCTATTTTGATACACTTGATATATATTTAAAAATATAATTTATCACTTGTATATATAAAATTAAACATAATCACTAACATAAATTAATTATTATCCTCACAGTCAGAATAATACTATACCACTATTAATACATACATAGTATTCAGTAGATCATCATGCCTCCTAACGTTTCACTTCCAGCCAAAGTGACCCAAGATATCCACCCAGATCATCGCCATCCATTATATTTAGGAGAATGGAAGCGTTCAATTCCCTACAGGGACACCGGAATGGCCGTCGATAACATGGACGAACCACACTTCAAGCGCAAGTTAGCTATTCTAAAGAAGTATCCCGAAATTGCTAAGCTTTATGGCCCAGACTGGCGAACTAAGTACATTATCATCATTACTACTGTTATTCAACTAGGCTTAAGCTATGTGATCGGTAAGATTTGGCAACCTAGCGCTCTCCCAATGTTTTTGATGAGCTATTTTGTTGGGGGGACACTCACTGCTCTTTATGGGGTACTGATCCACGAGTGTTCTCACAATCTTTGCTCTCACAACCCCTTGGCTAATCGTATCCTTGGTTTGATCGTTAATACATGTATTCCTTTTCCTATTTCGTCTTCCTTCCGCCGTTATCACTTGACACATCACGCATACCAAGGTGTAGATGATGTTGATCCTGATCTTCCACTTGAATGGGAATTATACTTGATCAAAGGTAATTCATTCCTCAAATTCCTCTGGGTCTTCTGCTACCCCCTCATGTATGTTGTCCGTGGTATCGCTAAGTTCAAGCCTTTGAGTTTTTGGGAAATTGTGAATATTATCTATACTATTACTGTCGATCTCTTGATTTTATACTTCTGTGGAGTTCAAGGCTTCCTCTATCTCTTCTTTTCCCTCTGGTTAGGTTATGGTCTTCATCCTGGAGCTGCCCACTTCATTCAAGAACACTACACGTTTGAAGATGGTCAAGAGACATATTCCTACTATGGTGTATTGAATAAGGTATTTATGAATATTGGATATCACAACGAACACCACGACTTTATGCAAATTTCATGGGCCAACTTGCCTGAAGTACGTCGTATTGCACCCGAATTCTACAATACTTTGAACTATCACACCAGCTGGGTATGGATGCAAGTTCGTTTCATTACAGAGAGTATGATGGGACCTCAATCCAGAACTATCAGAAGTCAACAATCCCACAAAGAGGGCAGGAAATTGGTCGAAAAATAAAATTAATTTAGACAATTCATTTATTAATGATGATTAATATCTTACAAAATAATATATAATTTTTTTTCACTAATCATAAAATGTGTTACATTAATAAAATTAATACAATCTATTAAATATTAAGTTGTTATATTGTGTTCGGTAATTAATTTATCCTGAATTCATATTGTTAGTTTATTTATTTATTTTCTTAGTTATATTTAAGATTTCATATCCCCAATGATATATTGTCATTTTAACAAAGCTTAAATCAGGTATTTGATTAACAATATATATTCACCATTTATTCTGTTTTTAATTACTAAGGGAATTATTATAAATAACAGAATGTTAAAATTTTAGTTTACCCTAAATTTAATTATCATTTTTTATTATATCTTTTTATTAGTTTAATTTATTTTATATGTATATTTAGATAATTTTTATCTTTATAATGATATCTCCTTCGAAACTATTTCAAACAATATCATCTGATATTATATTGTATTAAGTGGAAATATTAGATATAAATTCACTTAGTTAAATTTGGAATGACTCATATTGGAATTAAAATCATAAATTCAATATTTATTAGATTTTTGGCCTCATTATTCAAAGCTTATAAATAAACAAGAAAAAAAATTTTTTTTCTCAAAATCATAATAATACAAATATTCTTTAAATTTTAAATGTTTTTCATTCTTGAAATAGTATTCAACTTAATATTATAAACAAAGATTTGAATTAATTTGTAAATTAATTTTTAAAATATTTTAAAAATTTAACATTTGTTACCATATATATATATATATATACATTATTTTATACTTAATAGTTAAGGTATTTTAAATAAGTCTATATATCATAGAAGATACAAATACTTTATTATTTAATATTTGATTAATTAGGAAAAATCGATATTTAGAGTAATAAAATTAAAGGAATCATACTTAATTAAATTTGAATATTAATTTTTTCAATCAAAACATTATGATACTGTTAGCAGACAGTTGCAAGTTGATTGTGAAGGAATACTCAAAATAATCAATAATTTAGATTGTAAAACATAAGAAGTTCCATGCGTTCAGTGAATCTTTTATTCAATAAAGAATAGATGTAGTTTGTCCTTGTAATATGATCTTATTAACAGTACTATATTAATAGTATTTTTTTTGTTATTGAATCATAGCTAAACAATATATATTGTCCTTTCCTAAGCAGTACATATGTTAAAATTTAGATTGAAATTCCCATCCATGTACAAGAAAGTTTGTAGTAGTTAGGTATAAGTTTAGAGTACTTTCCTAATAATTTTATAATATGGTTTTCATTTTCATTGTAAATTTAAATATATAGTATTAAATTTGATGTGAAGATATATTATATGCTCAAATTGATAATAATAATATTATTCAATACCATTGATATTTCTTACCCAATATCCAATGTAAGGAAAATATCATATAAATCGTTTATATTGTTGTGTTTTGTATACAATATATCAATAATTTTAAATTTTTATTGATTTTGAGAAATGACACCCTAATAAGTTGCGATAATATGTTATTCGCTATTATTTTCTAATTTAAATTTAAATTATTTAGTACAAACTTCAATGTTGACCAATACAGTATATTTTAATATAATATAGAGCGCTTAAGTTAAGTGTTTTTCGATTTTAATATGAAAAACAAAAATTATACTAATCTCATTTTCGATTTAGATTTAACCAATCATTGATCTAGTAATTAATTTTTTTTATATGATATGCTGATTAATTTTGAATCAAAAATACTAATTGATTTTGATTATTAATGTTATGAGATAGCAAGCTGATACATTGTAGTATTATTAAAATATTACTATTATATTTCAAATCATTAACTTATAAAGTTTAATTAAATTGGCAATATCATCATCTATATTTATATTTTTAATACTAAAAAATTATCAATATTACTAATCAATATGCATTAAAATTTTAATAATCAAATGTGGTATATAAATCTGAGTGTATTCTTATAATCAGAATTCTTGGAAACGTGCAATTTATATTTATATATATTGAAATTATTTAAGATAAAATCAAAATTACTCAATTAATAATGTTATACTATATAAAAATATATTTAAATTTAATTAATTGAGTTTGAAGCAATTAGACAGTCTCTAATTATTATAAAGCAAAGGTTTGAAATTGATAAGCTCATATCTATGATTGATCTTTCTATTTTTTTAATAAGAAATTATTAAAATAATAATGATTATATAAACTAACCAAGTCTCAACTGAGTTTAAATTATTATAATAATCGAATCCTCATTTATTCATCCAATTCAAGATTTAATATTATAATTGGAAAAATGTTCATGTCTTTAAAGAAAAGCCCTAAGCAACTGTTTAAATATCGCTCATTCTTTGAAGGTAAGGTTGACGGTGGTCCAGTGCAAAATACCAATCTTGTTGAAGGTATGGAAATTTGAGACTATCATTTGTCCTTCAGCTGCTACACTGGTTCTATCTTCACCTTAAAAATTATAAAGCTTGTATGATAGAGCACTCTGATGAAGAACTTTGCAACTTGTTTTAAAAAACTGTAAAAATCAGGAAAATTGGTAAAAAGGAAAAGATATTAATTGTCTAAATGATGTCCAGAGAAGATGAAACCATCTATGATAATGTAGCAGCCTTATCAACTGTATTAACTCAACGTCGACTTTATCCTATTTCAATGGATTCAATTCTACTTTTTAAATCCAATAAAAAACTGCTGAGGACTTGAGTAAAGCGATATATAGGAAGAGACTTGAAGAGATTACAACAGGTGAAATAGATGGGTATGTGGATGCTATTTCCAATACACTTGCTTATGGTGTTAGTCAAGATTTGATCCATCCTATGGGATGGAATGACGAATGTCATAAGAAATGGCGTAAATCCTTCTTTGGCAAGGTAAAGAATGGACATACATGTGAATCTTTCATCCCCAGCTGTCTCAGAAGTGCAGTTCTTGGTATTTCAATCATTGGCGATCAAATTACTATGGCTAAGGATGACTTACTTCGCCATACCCGAGAGTTCAATATCTCTTGTAATGGATTCATCTTAGATGAATATAACGTCCATCTTTCTGGGGATGAATTTATAGACAGATGTGACCAGGATGAAGGCAAATACCAATTTGATGAGCTTCCAGATAAGGTATATTTTGGCTACACTGAAGAAGCTGATCAAATGGTAACTTTCTATAATTCATAGCTCAAAGCCCTTCAAATCATCAGAAGCCAATTGCTTATTAGATAAGTCTGAATTTAGGGCCATTGTGTTTATAATACCATTCTTTTTAAAATTAATAATTAAGTATCCAATTTATATATATGTAAATTTAATCTGCTAATGCATAGTTTATTATGTTATTATTTAAAGTGTATATTTGTTCATAAGCTCTGTCTATTCAAAATGTGAATAAAATGGAGTAATAAAAAAGTTTATTAATTGCTATTAAAAAGAATCTAGAATAGATAATTATGGAGTTCAGGCTAAATCCTTTATTTCAATAATTAATATTTATATATATTATATATTCATTGAAATGATATTGCTCAGCTAAATCTGAAGTAGAGATATCCTATGTTATCCGTAATCGCAATATACATTCAAACTTGAGGATATTCTCAATACTAATAATGAAAACCAAACTTTCATAGCTTTATGAATATAAGGAAGGTTTATATTTTTTGAAATGAAATTTAAATATATATATATATATGTATGTATGTATATATGTATGTATATTCAAAATAACGTATGGTAAGGGTGATTTACAAGTACAAATCAAATAATTTTGAATTAAAATTATAAGTTACTGTTGAAAAAAATACCATAATTTATAAATGAATTTTAATATACATATGAATATTTTCATAGACCATGAATTTTGGAATAAATTAATATTCAATTTCTCTAATTAAATTATGTATTTAAAAATATAAAATTTTTAATATTTTCTAATTATCATTTGATTTACATACTTATCAAATTTCAATAATTTTTTTTGAAATTTACTAAATATATAAATATAAATTCATTTAAATCAGGATCATAAACCAAGTATAATATCTGACTCTTATTTTAAACAAATAGCATTATATATATAATCAATCATTGAATTGAAAAATAAAGTATATAATTTATTATATTCAATTGGATTACTAAAATTTCAAGAAATAAATTACTTATAATTTGATATAGAGTCTGATTAGTTAATATGATAAAACCAAATTTTAACAAAAATATTAATTAAATTTTTAAATTAATGTAAAAATATTAATAATAATTCAAAACAAAAATTATTAAAAAATGAAAAGGTTTAAGATTTGGTATTAAATAATTTATTAAAATTTTATATATAAAATAATTGAATTAATTTCTTAACAGTCAACTAGTTGAAAATAAGAGGCCTGAATTGATTTGATAATGAATTTATGATATATAATAATAGTAATAAGAATATTCAGAAGCTTTTTAATATTGGTATTATAGAAGCAGCTTTGGTACTTATCTCCAATTTATTATTATTTGATATTTTTCTCTGATAATAAAAACTCTTAATAATTAAATTTATAGGCTTTTAACTTTTATTAAACATTTAATAAAAAGTAATTCAATGTGTTTACAATATTAATTAAATATAATTCGATATTAACAAAATTATTTGTTTGATTAGGTTATAATTGCAATATCTAAAATGTTTCTTTTAATATGGTTAAATATTAGTATCTTTATAATAGGTATATTTTTCTTATTAATATGAGTAAAATAAATATAAAGTTAGATCAAAAGCTATATATAAATATTATATATAGTTTATGTCAGTTTAATATATAATATTAATATATGTTCAAAAAATAATTCAATCAGATTTTTATACTATTAATGTATCATGTTTAAATGTATAATCATATATATTAATCAATTATAGCCAATGAATATAAAATCAGAAATATTATTGATATATTTATATATGTTTATTAATTATATTGTATATCAATATTAACCATCCACCCTAGTTTGAAATTAAACCAATATTATTTCTATTTTAAGATGGCTTTGTCAGTCTATAATTAAAGGATACTCTTTGTTTTCTTTGTTAGATGTATCATTTACTGGATCAACTATTTAAACTCAAAAGTAATAAAGATAGAAAGGGAGGCTTTTTTTTGAATATTCTGCTACCATGTCTCAACAGTAAGTTTTAAGACATACGGGATTAATAAATAACTTACTAAATCATATTGCAAGTGCTTTTCTAGTAATTATCTTTAATTACCAAATTATTATAAAGTATAACAAATTATAAAAAATTGATTTAAAATTAACCATAAAAATTTATTTTCATAAATTATTATTGGCAATTTACCAATTTTATCTATAATTAAGCCTACAATCATGAGCATATTGGCTTTTTTATTTTTTCATATTATATCTAATTATCAATATAATATTGATTTATATTGGGAAATATATTTTAATTTTTATTAGTGAATAATTATAGAAAAAGTTGAATGATCTGATCAATAACTGAACAATACATTAAGAGCTATCTCTCTCTCTATATATATATATATATTTAATATTTAATAATTTAATCGTTTATCTAATAGCAATATTATATTGAAAATTTATTAATTATTAAAAGAATGTGATTTTTAAATTTTGATTTTTTGCACTTATAATAATTTATTAACTAAAGCGAAATTTAATTACAGAATAAGAATATATTATTAAAGTCTTTTACTTTCATATTAATAAAATTCGTATCTTTTTCTCTTAAATTATTATTTTATGAATTTTGATGTACAAATTAAATATTAATATCATGAATATTATTATTATAACAAGATTTTAATTAATGCACTATAAATGAAGGTTATTTTAGAAAGATAACATGAAAATTTATAAATACCATAATTAGAACAAGTATCTATACAATGATTTTTTAAATTGCTAAATTTAATAAAAATTGTTTAATGAATGGGTTAATATAAATTGTTATTTGGCTTTCATATATCAAACATTCGTTTCAGTGTAATACTATTATTCAATTCCTAAATTTGAACAATAATTTTAAATTATTTAAATAAGGTCATGAATAGATTGCAAAATCTATTTCCCATGTATAAATTGAAATTCAGAAAATTAATTAATATTATGTATAAATTGTTATTATGTGGTAATTATAATATCTAAATTTACACTAAATGAACTCCAAATGAAACTTATCAAATTCAATGATAATTTTGAATAAGTTCGGCTCATACAAAAGGGAGAAAGTTGAACAGAAATTGCATTTTAACAAAGTTCAAATCAATTATTTTAGCATATATACCAATTAGTTATTTATTAATCTTAAAAATTTTACTTTTGATTTATTAACAAATTGAATGGTATATTATGGAAAAATTGGTTTCAAATTCAACCAAACGTTTCAACATAAGAAATCTCAGTACATGAAATACTTTCAAATTTTTTTATATACTTCATATTCTCTTTCTCAAATATATATTAAGATTTTCAATATATATATATTAAAATGTCTCAAATGTACAACTCAAATTTATATTTATAAAACTAAATTCAAAATATATGATATTGAATTTGCTAATTATTATAAAATAAATGAGCACAATTTTATTAATGGTATTAATTTACAGTAAACTAAGCTCACTTAAATAACCCTTTGGTTTTCAAATATCAAAAATTTAATTCAGTATATCTCTAATTAATTAATTTGTAAATATTTACCGATAGTAAGTTGATCAGGAATCTAAAATATAAAGACATATACATTGAATTTACTATAATAAATAACAATATAATATTGGCAAACAAATTATCCATTTATGATATTATGAGATCCCAAAGTGCTACCCTTTACATCATTTCTAACCTCAGGTTTCCATTTTATTAGGAGTCTTTACCTTAATTGACCATTACTTGCCACACTCGTTGTAATATTGATCAGTCTTAATGAATAAACTTATTGGCTTTCAATGCTTAACCAATAAACCCTCAAATACACTTACCTACTATTAGGTAACAACAATAGCCATTGCTCCTCATATTACACCATCCATAATACCCATATAGAGAGAATAAAATATTTTATAAATCTAATTGATTCAATAAACAAATAATATTCTACTTCAAATTGACTATTTTGTGATTAAGTAAAAGAGAGTAATATAACCGAATGAAATTTTATTAAAAAATTTTGATGATTAAAATAGGTAATTATTAATATAAAATAATCAAAATTATATTAATCTTATTTTTGATTTAGTTTTAATTATAAATTATTTTAAAATAAAATTTAATTATAATTAACTTTCTATATTAATTAATTTTAATTAAAAATATTCAAATTGATAATTGATTTTTACTATAAAATTAGAATTTATATTAACCTGGTTCCAGAATTGATTATTAAATTTTTAGCCAGTTTTTAAATATTGATCAATTAATCAGATGAGATAATCTATAATTGAGAATTAATAGATCTATTCATGAGTGCTAATATTTTAAAGAGAGAGAAAAAATCATGTAATAATTACAGATGAATTCGAATCATTTTCTGTATAATTGCATTAACGGATATTTAAATATTTGAACAGTTTTAATTTGCATCAAATTGATATTTTTAACCAATTGAATCAAATAATTCATAGATTAAATAAAGAAAAATAATGATGAATATGAAACTTGTGATTTTATTTGTTATAAGTGTATAAAAGTTAATAAATAAATAAATTAAAATTAATTGTCGTCATAATAGGTGTTTTTTTATTCAAAATTTCAATCAAATAAATTATTTAATATAAAAAATACAGTTTTATTAAATTAATATTTTTATCAAATACATTTATATCTTAATTATTAAATATTTATCAGATCAGTTGATTAATATTCAATTAAATAACAAATTTCTAAGTATATAGATTAGATAGTATTTTAAAATTTTAAAATAATTAATAATAATAAATTTGAAATGTATAACTTTTTTTTTGAATAAAATGAAATATTACTTTTTTTAATTAAAGTATAATTTTGTAAAATTTATATTTTTATATTATTCAATTATGTTTGACGCAGCAAGACAGTCTTTATTTATTACAATTTAGATGTTTCAAATTAACATAAATATTCACTAATTTATTAATTTAATTACTTTAATATAATAATATTTATAAATTTTATTAATTATATAAATTGCTTCAATTTAAATCTATTAAATAATTGATAAAATAAAAATTCTTGATTAACTCATCCAATTTAAGATCATATAATTTATTAATTATAAATCATGTTTAAATTTTTAAAGAAAAACCCTAAACAACTGTTCAAAGATAAGTCTTCCTTCGACGGTAAGGTAGATGGCGTTCCATTACAAAAGATAGGTCCTACTGAAGGTGTAGATATTGGTGATTATCATTTAGCTTTCAACTGTTATACTGGTGCTTTATTTACATTAATTAAAAATTGTGATGCTTGTATGATGGAGCATTCTGATGAAGAACTTTGTAATTTATTTAAGAAAACTGCGAAAACTACAAAAATTGGTAAAAAGGAAAAAATGTTAATAGCCCAAGCGATGATGTCCAGAGAAGATGAAACCATTTATGATAATGTAGCAGCCTTATCATCTGTACTAACTCAACGTCAACTTTATCGCATTTTAATGGATTCAACTCTACTTTTCAAATCTAATAAAAAATCAGATAAAGATTTGGGTAAGTCAATATGTAGGAAGAAACTCGAAGAGATTGCATCAGGTGAAATTGACGGTTATGTGGATGCCATTTCCAATACACTTGCTAATGGTGTCAGTCAGGATTTGGTTCGCCCTATGGGTTGGAATGATGAATCTGAGAAGAAAGGGCGTAAATCCTTCTTTGGTAAAGTGAAGAATGGACATACCTGTGAAGCTTTCATTCCCAACTGCCTGGGAAATGCGGTTCTTGGCATTTCAATCAGTGGTGATAAAATTACTATGACCAAGGATGAATTCCTGCGCTTTACCAGGGAGTTCAATATCTCTTGTGATGAATTCATGTTAGATGATGGTAACATTCATCTTTCTGCTGAAGGTGTAGATAGATGTGACCACGATGAAGGTAAATGTCAATTCGATGAACTTCCAGATGAGGTGCATGTTGGCTATATTGAAGAAGCTGGTCGAATGGCAATTTCTTATAATGCATAGCTAATAATCCCTTAAATTGTAGCAACCTAATCACTTGAAAATTCTGCATTTTGATTCATGGTAATCATAATAGGTTTATTTTATTTTTGAATATAATAAATGAATGTGGAATTTAAATATATATCAATTTAAGCTATTAATATTGATTTTATATTTAAGTAAAAATTATTCGATATAATAATTGAATTAGATTTTTAAATTCTAAATATATCATATAGATTTCAAAAAAGGGCTTTTAAAATCTAATGAATTGAATTACATGTACATGACTACAATCTGAACTCCTATATTACTAAACAAATTCATTTCTAGTTCGCGAAATCAAAATTTTTACAACCTCAAATATCAATATTACAGGTTTAGTATTAATCAATTAGATAACTATTGATAATAATATGGATTCAGATATATATTATCAATTTTACCTATATTTTCAATAATTTGATTTAATATTACTTAAATTTTTAAAGATGTGTTAATAATAATCATTAGTTGTTATTAATTTTAAATTGATTTTTCACTATTCAAACTTCAGAGATTAAGAAATATCTCATTATAATTCTACTTAAACTAGATAGAGTTGATTGAATAATTATAATGAAAGTTTTTGATTAGTCCCTTAATGACCATTTTGAAAATTTGAACTGAATTATTTATATTGAATTTTACTTTGTATATAGACTAAGAAACAATTGTTTTAAGATGTATTGTAGTTTATGATAAATTCTGGTTAAATTATTAATTACAAAATATTTTAAAACATATTATAAACATCTATCAAAATTCAATATCTATGATATAATAAAATTAAAATCAAATTTATTTATTATTAGTGCAGAAATTAAATAATGACATAATTTTAAAATTAAAATTGAATAAATAAATTAATAAATAATATAAAAAAATTAATGAATAATATAAAATTAATAGCCTTTTTTATAATTAATAACTCTTTTTTATACCTTTAGTAGGCTTCTAATACTTAAAAAACAGTTCTTTTTATTAAAGACTGAAATTTAATATTTCACAAACCAATTTAATTTGTTTGCAGGAATTTTTTTTCTTGTAAGCTGTTTTTTTAATTGTTTAAAATAATTATAATCATATAGGTTATAATTAAGTAAATATATTAGATATAGTAACTCCCTTTATTTTTTTTATATAAAAAATTTTTTACAGCTTTAATTTTATGTATTTTATAAATATTATGCAAAAAAATAGGTGTTTTTGATTTATATTAAAAATATCATTTAAAAATTATTTTATTTAAAAAGATAATATATAATATATTATTAATTGATTTTCTTTGAAATATTAAATAAAAAGGCTATATACTATTATAATTTATTATAACAATTAATATTCACTTATATTTAAAATACTTAGTTATTAAAATTTATAAAGGGAATTAATTTAGCTTAACCTAATATTTTATTTTATTTTTAAATAAAAGATTATATAAAAAAATTTAAGATTTATTAATTGTAAGTATTTATTGTAAAAACTTTTGTTTTTAGATATATTTTAATAAGTTTAGTTTAGCTATAGCTACTCTAATTTTCTTTTAAACTTCTATTAAATTATAAGGTATTTATTTTATATTTTTATTAATTAATCTAAGTTTAAACTTGAGTAAATATCACATGCTTATATAATTAATATTAAATTACTTTAATAATTCTCTAATAAAAATAAAAAGATATTTCTTAATATATTTTTTACTTTATTAATAAATGAAAAAATAATAATAAAAATTAATCTTTTAGATTTTGGTAAATTTTGAATAATGTCCTTTTTAGTTTTAAAATCATAAATCTAGTAATATATGGTAGTTTTAAATAAAAAATCATTTTTATAAGCTATTTATAAATTTTAGGAGATTTTAAAAGGTTTATAGTTAAATTTTAAAGATATAAAAATCATAGCCTTTTTATAATTATAATTTAGTTTAAATATAATTAAATTTAAATATAAATTTTAAAATCAAAATATTATAATAAAAAAAATAATTAAAATTAAATATATATATATATATATATATATAGTTTGAAAATATTTATTTTCCTATATATTTTATATATATATAATCTTTCAAAATATATAATATATTTAAAAGATCAGAAATTAAAAAATTAAATATCAAGGAAATGAAAGAAATTAATTCTTTTGGAATAAAATAATTTATTGATATTCAATTAAAATTAAATATTTAAGAAAATTATAATAAAATTTATTTTTTTAATAGTTTTATATTATTCTATCATTTGATAAATCAATCTTAAATTATTATACAATTATAAATTTTATAAAATATTATATTATAACAATATTTAGAAATATATCATATTTTAAATTATATATTATGAATTAAAATTGATAATATTGAAAAAATCAAATTTTATTTTGATAATCATAATTATTTATAAATATTATCTCTTAAGTTTACCAATATAATAACATATATTATTGAATTATAAATATTAATGAATTTAAATATATTGTTATAAACTACTGTCTATTGAGAATAATATTATGAAATCTTGTCTAATCTATGATAAATATATGGAAAATAATAAATCAAAATTTATATTATTGAAATTTTAATTATATTAAATTTAAAAGATAAACTTATTGATTACATATAGAAATTACTCAAAATTATATTAAATTAATATATAATCAATTGATTTTTAGGGAGAATAAGAAATAAAATAGAATATTTTACTTTAATTTAAGTAAATATAGTTACTTTCATATAAAATTTTCCTTTTTAAATTATAAATACTTTGAAATATTATATTTATTTATTATAATATTTAAAATTTTATTTGAACAATTAACTTTACCAATTATATAAAATAGATTTTAGTTTTAATAATTAATAGTTTAATTAAAAAAACTTGTATTTTTAATATAGATTATAGTTAAATTATAATATAAAAATTGAATATAATATAATTAAATTTATGAGTATATTTATTGAAAAAAA
>JNEM01014990.1:0-21333 GCA_000697335.1 Conidiobolus incongruus B7586 | reverse complement strand
TATTTTAATTTAATAATTATCCTTTTCAAATATTTTATAATTAATATATTATAGATTCTAATATCAAATTTATTTATAAAAATTAAAAAACTTTTAAATTAAAAACTCTTAACTATTATTAATAATTATAAAAAAATTATTTAAAAGATTAATAATATTATTTGATATAGCTATTAATAATATAAACCTTTATCAATTATTTCCAATAAAAATAAATTTTAATTTAATTTATTTTAGGTTTTTAATAATTATTATAATTAATTAATATGATAAGTTCAAATAAAACCCATTTATTTTATATATTAATAATAATATATAGATAGCAATAATAATCAAGGATTTTTTTATCAAAAAGAACTGGTTTTTATTATCAAATTCACCATATTAAACAGATATTAACCAAGGTAATTATGATTGTTTTGGTAAGCTAAAGAATTTGATTCAATTTAAAAGATTTAATAGTATTTTAAAATTAATAATATAATTTTCAAAAAATTTTATAAAAATTTATATAAAAAGTTTAAGCAATTACTATTAGCATGGAATTCAACTGTTAAAAAATAATGAATTTATTATTAATGCCATATTATTTTTCCTTTAGTTTTATTTATTTTGTAATATTATAAATTCAAAATTATTGAACTTACTTTTTAAACCACTATATATTTCCAATTGGAACATTTGAACAATTGATCATTTAATGATATTATTTACAATTATAAGTGAGGTTTCAAAATTCTAAATCAATAATACTCTGTATAGTACAAATTTTGTAAATATTTAATTCAAAGTTTTTATAAATAAACATTAATTATATATTTTGTTAAAATTAATTTAAAAACTAGTTAAATTGGAGCATTGGGATTATTTAAGAAATTATTATATAATCATTAAATTATAAATTTATTTATTAACTTTTGTTGGTTATAGGAGTTTACAATATTTGTGGAAAATAATATTTAATATCATTTAACTTAGATTAAAAAAGGTTAAAGTATAATTAAATATAGATTTTATACTCTCTATTGCTAAAATATAATAAGGACATAATATTTGATCAATGGAGAAATAATCTATTTATATCATGTTTATGAAAAAGAAAAATAATTTTCATTAATACTAATCAAAATAAGAAATGACAAAATAATATAAACACAGTAATTATATTACTTGATATTAAGTATGTAGAATTTTAATTCATACTTGGGTAAGGATACATATTTATTATTTATTATTTTTATATATTTGATTAATAATATTTGAATAATACATGCATTACTAAAATAGAAACAAAATCTTCAAGTAAATTTTGTGATAAATATTTTAATTTGAACAAAAATTAGATTTTTATATAATAATATCATTATATTTTGTTAATTGATATCATTTAGTATTTGCTTATTAGTTAGATAAATAAATTGTTTTGGTCTTGAAATATATAATATTGATTTCACTCAGATTTATTATGATGTTTATATCATTTTCTAAATCAACAACAATATTTCGAAATTTGGACATATAGATTCAATGATTATACCTTTATTTTGCTAAATTTCTTTTTAAATTTAGAGAGATTTGTTATATTAGTAATTGATTCCCAAAGAGCTTCCATTAAAATATTTTTACTTGTACACATATTTTCCCTGTTATTAGTCTGTATCCAAAGATTAAAGGATATAGACTGTTTACAATATAATGATCTTAACTCAAGTAGTAAATGTATATTAAAGTATAGTTTTATTGAATAAATTATGTATTTTTCAAAATTATTTTGTATCTAATCGATCATTTAATGAGATCCGTTAACAATAGCAACAATCTTATCCTTGGTGATATAGGATTGATCCTTGGGACCAGTGATAACAACAGCAATACCATCTGAGAATAAAGCATTGTCCTTTCTACCTCCACGATTTCCTCCAACTTGAGGCAATTCAATCTCACAGCCGGTGGCACGTCTTAATTCGTTAATTACTTTACCACCAGGGCCAATAATGTGGCGATGGTGAGAGTTGGGAACATAGATTCTCAAAGCATGGGAGTTCTTTTGAGCACTAGCATAGAGCTTTTCCAGTTGCTGAATAGCTTGCTTTAAGTTGTCTTCAGATCCAGAAAGTGTCAAGGTGAGCTCTTCATTGCCATCTGCAGGCTCAACCAATTCGGTGCATACCATAGGTTGGTCCTTGCTATCATCATCAATTCTGGGAGCTGAGCTGGATCCAGCAACATTAATGAATTTGGGGGCTTCGATATTGGAGGGAATATTGATGTCAAGATTGTGGTTGCGTCTCAATCTTTGGAAGTTGAGATTGTTGTGGCCAGATAATTGATGATGATATTTTTTGAGGTAGGTGAAGGAGGCGGTGTGAGGGAGCTTGGATAAGATTTCGGCTTTGGCGCTTTCAATGTTCTCAGGCTTACCAGAAATCTTGATCAAATCACTCTTGCTTTCTTTAGAGGGGACTTTGATTTCAACTTTGAATTTATCTTGGAGAGCTCTCAAGTTGGAACCACCTTTTCCGATGATAGAAGCATGGGCAGAAGGATCAACGGTAATGGTGTCAGTGATAATACTTTCTAATTCTTTAGCAACAGATTGAAGTTCAGCAACGATCTTTTGGACAAGTTCACCTTGGCCCTTAATTTTGACAACATCGCTGTTGTCTTGTCCCTTGGGGAAGTGGATCATGCTGGTAGCTTGAGAAACATCGATATCGGAACCCAAAGCTCTGGTAACCAATTCCCTAAGCTTGGAAGCACCAGGGCCGATCAATTGACGGTGGATTCTGTTAGGAATTTCTATTTCTTGGGTAATGATGGAATTTTGTTCATTTACAATATTCATAATCAATTTTTGAGCTTCCTTGATATTGGCCTTGGTACCAATGATGGTGATATTTGCTTCCTCTTCATTGTCAGCACTATTATCAACGTCAATCTTGGTGTTAGTATCGTCCTTAATTTCGTTAATCCTGACACCTCCCTTGCCCAAAATATGAGGTAAATGAGTGCGGCTAACAACAAATTTAATGGACTGGCTGTTTTCCTTTTCGTATTCAACCAATTCGATAATTTCAGCTTGAGCTTCAGCTACGCCCTTCTTTGGTCCTTTAATAAGAATTTCATCTTTACCAAGTATATCTTTAGAAGTAGCGCCATCTTCACCATCTTCTCTTTCCTTATCATCGGAACTGGGGAATTTAATAAAGACACCATATTTCTCTTCCAAACGATGGACATATTTACCAGCAGGACCAATGACAAAACGATGATATTTGGAAGGAATGGATAATTTAATTTGAGTTTGATCATTGAGTCTTTCAATCAATTCAAGAATTTGTTTCTTAACCAAATTGGCATTCTTCTCGAATCCTTGGATGGTGGCTTTAACAGGACCCTTAGCAACATTACCTGGCTTGTTGTCAATATCAATCTTAACATCATAGGTTTCTCTGTATTTGGTCATGTGTGAGCCATTCTTTCCAATTACGTGAGCTAAAAATTTTTGAGGAATAGATAGTTCAGTAGTGTAGCTATGAAGGACTTCATAATTTTTAGCATCCTCAATGTATTGTGAGAGCTCTTTGTGAATCCTTTCAACTTCGGATTTAGAGCCTCGAATAAGAATTTCATTTTCACCCAAAGTACGTAATTCAGGAGTATTAGCAAGTTGAATACGGTTGCCAAGTTTAATCCAGGCTTTAGGATTCTGACCAATCACAGTATGGAGATTAGATTCCTTAGGACCAGCAATTCTCTTGAAATATTTGGAAGGAACTTCGATAACTTTTTCAGTAATATCGGTGTGTCCAGAAACCTTTTCTAATAGTGATTTCTTAACTTTACTCAAGGCGGATGAGTCAGAAGTAGAGTTGAATAACACAACATTAGAACCGCTATCGCTGGAAGTAATCACAATGACACCTGATTCAGTCTTAATCTTTTCAAGGTTGGAACGTTCTTTTCCGGCCAAGAAGTAATGAAGTTCAACGGGAATATCAATAAAATCAAATTTAGTAGGAGGCAACTTGCTGATTAATTCTTGGAGGTCCGCAATAGCAGAGTTTACGTTGTTAGATTCTTTGCTTACGACTTCAATATCACCCTTGGTAGCAGAATTAGGTTGAGGTAAATGGATTTGAACAGAATGCTTCTTTTCAATTTGGCGAATTAATCCAGAGTGGGAAAGATAGCGATATAAGCAGTCCAAAGCATTGTTATCGTAGTTGGAATGAATTTTTTGAACTTTCAAGACACCAACTTGGGCGGAATTAGCCTTGTTCATGATTTCAGCAAAGGCAAGTCCCAAATTCTTTTCCAAACCTCTCAACTTGACATATTCAGAAGGATCAGAGACTGGAGGAAGTTCCAAGAAACATCCAGTAGTTTCGAAAATTTCTTTCAAATGAGCACCATTATTGCCAACCAAGAATCTATGTCTTCTCTTAGGGATGGTAACCATTAACTCGCGTAAATCAGATTGAACGGTTTCAGAGAACTCAATCAAACGCTGACGAACAACTTCGATTGAATCTTGATCACCTATAAGTACAATATCAGATTCAACGCTATCTCCGTTGATTTCATCGTATCCGCTTCCAACTAAGAAGGGAATTTTCAAGGTGACACCAGAGTTGCCAACCAACTGGGGAATATTGGCATTCTTGGGACCTGAAATGAAAGGATAAATATTGAAAGGAATTTCGGAAACTCTAACTTCTTTCTTAGGTGCCTTTTCCTTAACAATGGCTTCAATCTCTTCTTTAGCCAAGTTGACACCAGTTAAATCACCAGTAATAGAGACTTCCAAAATGGTATCTTCATTTTCTTCAGCTTCATTACGTTTAGGAACGTTGATGGTAGTACAAGTTTTAGTTTGAAGAGCCTTAAGATTGCGTCCTTTGAGACCTAAAACAAAACCAATAACACTGGATGGAACTTTAACAGTAATAGTGCCCTAGAATGAATATAATTGGGTTAAATTTTCCAATTGTGAGAGTATTGAATGATAAATATTCAAAAAATTTTTTAATAAATAAGTAAGCTGAATAATTACCTTAGGAGACAATTGAGAGACCAGTTCTCTCTTAGCTTTAGAAACTTGATCAGGTTTACCTTTGATAATAAATGTGACAGTACCAGAAATTCTAGAGGAAGAAGCATCGATTTGAGCACCAGATTTTTTAATTGATTGTTGGACAGCATCACGAATAGAAGGAGTACCAAAAGTTTTCTGGGGAATAGAGTAATCAAATATTTCGGTGACCAAGTTAGATTTGGGTGTAGAAGGAGCAGGAGGTTTAGAAGACCAAGCGGAAGGACGAGCAGTTGCCGATGGGGCACCAAGTGAGGGGAACATTTCTTGAGAATCGAGGTCGGGAACAGCATTCTTGGGCTTAGCAACAACGGGAGTGGGTTCTTCTTCTTCTTGCTCCTCTTCATCATCAGAGAGAAGGCTTAAGTAAGCAGTACGTAAATCGAGTTCAGATCCGAGGAAAGAGTTGTCCAAAATGGGATTTGATGAGGTGGAGGGTTTGGTGCCATTGGAAGTGCCAATAGCTCCATTTAAGCTGCCGTTAAAGTCAGTCATAGCGATAGTTGATGAAGTCAGTCAAGCGAGAGTACCAGAAAAATCGAAACAGATAGCAAATCAAGTATGCAAATGATCTATACGAAATGAAAATATAAAATTTAAAGAGTTAATATTCCAAAAAAAATTGAAATCTTAATTTTAATATATATTGAAGATTAATGTATTTTTAATGTCCTTTTGGAATGAAAAGGTTGACTTTGAATATGAATGCTGAATTGTATTTATTCTGATGATGTTTCTAGATTGATTCCAAATTCCCATCACCAAGTTTCCTAATCAAGTTATTTTTGTTAAATTGATTTGAAATTAAATCTGATACTAAACAATATCATGGTTCGTTTTGATTGGATATACATTCTATTTAAAGTTCAATAATTTTTATTTATCACAAGTGACTTTGGAAATTTAATATTTCGATTTAAATCTTTTATTACCATTAAATTTATTTTGTTATTGTTTTCGAAAATAACTAATTGTGATAATTAAGGAATTGATTTAGATATTCAAAATTTTACATAGTTCATGGATAAGTTTAATATATAAGTAATGCCATATATTTGATAACATCGCATTATTAAATACACTACAAATGAAATTTGCTTATATTTAATAAATTATTATTCAAATATAATATAATTAATTAATTATAACTCACTCAACAATAAAGTTATAATGCTTGAATTTTAGGTCTATTCAGTATTTGAGCTAATTTTTTAAACTAGTTTATATAAATCATAGCTGTACTAAGTATAATATTAACAACATAAGAAAATTTTGCTTTCAATTAAACTTCTCTAAACTTAATCAAATTTAAATATCCTTGTCTAAGTTCTACATAGAGATCAAATATACTAAGGAGCAAACCTAAACACCAATCTTGGAAAACTGGCTTGATTTACTATTAAATAGGAATAAGTATATTTCTAACAATATTAATGACTTGATGCTTTTTTATATAATAATGAAGATATTTGAAAGTATTTCTTAATTCAAGCTATGTAAATATTTATATTTACCACATATTCTGCTAATATGATATTTGTCATAAATGATCAACTTGCAACAAAGATATTCTATTATTTTAAACAGTAAATTTTATATAAATATTTAATGAGACGATTTTAACTATTCTCTTATAATTTTACTTTTGACATATTATTGCCTTTTTTATCATTTATTTACTATTAAGAAATAAAACAATATATTAATATTTAATAATTAATTTGTTAAGTTCTTATATATTTTATACCATTTTAAATTTTCTTATATTTAATTCTTTATCTTATAATACTTTTGGCAATAAATTTTTTTATATTATCTATTTTATGTCTCATTATAAATATAGTTAAAATATCAAATTTTGCCAATAATATTTATTATTAAAATAAAAATGGAAAAATAACTTATAATGAATATTATATATTCAATTTAAAATGAAAATTTTTTTATTATATTATACTCAACAGCTTGATTATTATTTCTGATTTTTGATAATATTAAAATATAAAAATTGAATTTATATGATTATATTTGATAAAAGTTATTACTATAATATAACCTCTTTTTTATTGGTTTAATTATTAGAATTAACTTGGTAAATATATCAAAAACATTTATTTAATTAGTTTTAACAATGGAAATTTATAATTATATAATTGAGTTTCAATATTTATTTTGATAAATGCAGTTGAATTTTTTATATTATAGTTTGATTATTTATTTTCAATATATCATGTATTAATTAATTTCTAATATATTATGGTTTTTTAATAACCAATAGTTATTATGTTTTTAATATTTCAGCTAAATATTTTGCTATTGATTATTAGATATAAAATATACTATTTTATTAACCCTAAAAAAACTATAATTATAACTTTATTTTATATAAGTATTTTGTCTTCAATAATTGACAAGGGTTTAATTTTATTTTTTTCTTATTTTTTAGTCATTTTATTTTTTATATTGGTTTATTAATAATTTTTTATTATTAGTTTTATATATTGCTTTTGATTATAAAGTCTATTTATATAATAATTAATTAATTAATTAATTAATTTATATTGATATATTAATATTCTTTAATATTTTAATTTTATTTATCAATTACTCTGTTATCTTTTTGAAATAAGTTCAAATAAATAAAATTTATCATAATATAATTCTACTTCAGAAAATATTAATAAATTTCAAAAATGAAGCTTATATATATTTATACCTTTTCCAATTTAATTTTTTTAATAACTTGATACAATTCCAATTTATTCTTATTTTTAAAAACATGAGCATTTTTACAAATACTTATATTGGACAAAGGATAACGATTAAATATCAATCACTGTATTTTTTAAAATTAAATACTATTATAAAATGATATCCAAACTTTATACTATAATTCTTAATATATCTATGTTTCAATTAATGGAAATTTTAGGAATAATAATTAAGCTTTAATAGGCTGATTTGAAGAACTAAAAACAATTACAAAATTATTTCTATAATGATTTTATCAATATAATATTATTAATAATTTTAATTGATAATTTATATAAATAATTAAGGAGTAATAATATATATTATTAAGAGTTATTCAATCAATATTGTACTCCATTTTTTAATAATTATTTGGTAAATTAGAAGTATTTTAATAAAGATAAATGCTAGCTAAATAATGAATACAAATTATATTATATGTAATGTGACATTTGATATGCAAATAATTTAATCATTGATAAATTCTAGAGAAAATATTGCTAATATAACATTTTTTAGATATCAAGTTATCATTACTTTTTACAATTTAATTATTAATAATATAGTGCCGGTAGCAATACAATTGATTTAAATATTTTGTATCGATTTCTTATTCATCTCATATATTAAATTTTTAATTTTCAGTAAAGAATAAATTAACTATTATAATTCAAAATTCCCAATTAGCAGATATATTTATTTGAGTCATATATATTAATCATTAATGAGAGAAATATTGAATAATGAGTTGAATACTAATTTTTCAAACTCTAAACTGGAGTGTAATTTAAATAATTTTATGATAATTATATGAATTTATAAAATTATTAGATTTTACTAAAGTTCATCTATATAATGATATATCTTGTGTTCCCAATTTATTATCCTTTACTATGATAAATTTAATATGTTTAAAATCTTTTGATCTTTTTTATTTGGTGACTTAATTATATCAAATAGAGATACCAAATGCAGGTTATCAGATATCAGTGCATTATTTAATTATTGATTTTGTTATTATATTTGATAACTACAAAATTTAGAAATATCGAGTTAAATAGAACGATTGAATGAATGAACTGTATAATATCTTTTAATATATATATAATAAAGAAATCAATAAATAAATTTAAAATCATATTCAAATTGTCTTAACAAATACCAACTATTCCAAATTTAGAAAATCAGATATTTGATTGAATTTGTATAAAAATTTTACAAAATCTTAAACCCAAAAAATTTTCATCTAATCTGATAAAGCTAATTTCCTAATTTAGATCTCAATTTGAACCAAAATAAATTTCTTCGATATATACTTTGGGCCCGACCATTCATAATTTTGAAATGATATGAACGCCTGTTAATTAACATGAAATACCCATCATGATTTAATATATAAACCATGCACATTTTATTCATTTACTTTTTATTACTATAAAATCTAATTAATAGTAATAAATAGAAAAAGCAAAAATGATCAATATTGGTAGTAATAATGACTGGATAAAATATGGTCAATTTATTTTAGCAGTTGGTGGTTTATTATCAGTTACTTATTTTTTAGATTGTAAAATTAAAGAGCTACACACTTCAAAGAAGGTAACAATTTAATATTCTATTATTTATCAATCTAAATTAATATCAGATTCAGAAAAATAGCAGTACAGATCAAATTAGCATTACTAAAAATATCACCAACGAAAATAGAGAAAGCTCTAAAGATGATCAAAAGCATATTCTATTTGTCTGTACAAAATGTACACTATCTAAACAAGTTGAATGCTTAAACACTCCCAAGTGCGAGCAAAACGACCAAAATCAAGCTGGTATTGATATTGAAGACCTTGTCCAGAAGCCTATTAGAAACGGTCGCCAATTATACCAAGATATAACAGCTGCACATAATCAACCTGATTCAGAGACCCATCACCTATCAGATAGCTTAGAAATTCGTAAAACGAGATGTCTCGCTATCTGTGATGATGGGTGTGCTATCGCTTTAACTGGTCCAAATAAGTTCTCTTATCAATTTGGCAAGATTGACTACACTGATCCAGAATCTGTTACAGATATTTTAAAGTTTACCAAATATTATGTAGAAGCTAAAGATGACGCTATTACCAAAAAAGGACAGAGACCACCTCGATTGAGAAAGAATTTGTATGCTAGAATCCCTCCAAAGTCTCACTTTAGTGAATTCATCCCAGAATAAATAATCATATTTTTATACACTAAAAATTGACTCATTTTGACCACTTCTATTTGCTATCAAAGCGCATTTTCAATATTTGTCTTTGAATATAATTTTTTTATAAAATGATTCAACACCCTTCCATCAATTAAAAATAAATATATCAAAGATTGTGTATATAATCAATTTATTAATAAAGGTATATAGATGAAATAAAGTTTAAATATAATTATCCTTCATAATTGATAGCACTATTGTTATAAGAGAGATATTTGATGAAAAATAAAAGCAATGATTAAATATATTATCATAAGAGTAATTTTATTCAATTACAGAAAAGATTCTTTCAATTGGATGGTAGACTGATGTTGAACAGAATACGAAGATGTATAATTACCATCATCACTAAAGTCATCATCATCTTCATCAAAAGAATCTTCTGAATTGGAAGTATTTTGAATAATTTCCTTGAGCTTTTGTTGATTCTCTGCAGAAAGGGATTGGACGGCAGATCTAAACTCGCTGGGATGTTTCGTAGCAATTTCTAAGATCGAATTTTGATCAGGTTTGGAGAGCTTTAAGAACACTTCTAATATGAGTTTAAATAAAATGGTATGAATTTCTGGTTCGAATTCGTAAATCAATCTGAGGGTGATTAGCGCTTCTGACAAGAGTTCATCAATTGCAGTGGTATTGGATTCTTTAGATTTAAGCTGAGATGATATTCTGAAAAGGGATATTTTACATATTTTTTGACTAATCTCTGCAAACTGAGCATTTTTATCGCGAAGTCGACTGACTAAGAGTCGTGCACATTGGAGACCATTGGAAGACACGATATGATTAGGATGCATAATACAATGGCCTAAACATCCAATATACTGGTCAATAAGTGAATTATCCAAAGGTTCTTGAGTTAGTGAGAGTAAGGAAACTGTAGCAGCCATGATACATTGACGAGCTACAGCAATATCCAAACTGGACGGCTGAATTTTGTTGAAGTAATTCTTAAGGGATTTTACCATAAATTCTTTGGTAGTAGTTGAGTTGGATTTCATGAGAATGCACTTTAAAGGTTTGATAATTTTGAGACCAAGAGATTCAAACCTAGGGTCTAAAAGAATGAAGGTGAACAAGTGAAGAGTAATAACATAAAAACTTTCTTTGGTTGCCATGCAAGTGATGGCTTCCAAAGCTTCGGCAGTATGATAGATAATATCTAATATCGTGTCTGAAGATGTTGTGCCTAATACTGCTTCTTTAGCAGTATTTATACCAGGAATAATGGTGCTGAGAATTCCAACATAGAAGCTATAAACCTGATATCCTTTATCTCGGTCTAGAGATTGAGTGTCTGATTCGTCATTAGAATAAAGATATTCTTTGCCGTAGTTTTTGACAATTTGATTAAAAATCAAAACAATATTTAAAATAATTTTTGGATTATTGGTAAGCTTAAAACGCTCGAAAATTTGCAATAATTCAAAAAATATTGAATCTTCAAGGAAAAATCGACCAGCCATGGATGGAATGAAAATAGTCCTCAAGCAAGATAAGCATGTAATAGATGTTTCAAGGGAATTGATATTGTGTGAATTAGAGTGATATGAGAGGTTTTCGATACATAAACCAAATATGATCCAAAATAGGTTGGTAGGCTGGTTGCATGGCTCGGGATGAGAGGGAGCAAGGGGCTTGATAAATTCAATATGATTGGTATCAATTAAAAAGGTAGTGGCCTTTAAAATCAAAAGCCAATGATTTGAATACTCGTTCAAGATCCATGTGCGATTAGAAAGACTGTGAGTGAAGTCTAGACCAGAAGTGAGGTTGGTGTCGCCACTCTCTTCAACTTGGTCCATTAAAGATACCAAATTAGGGTCAAGTTTCAAGTATGCAAAGTTTTTCAAAGTAGCATAGAAGACGATCGATAAAGATTCCAAGTGAGAAGAGTAAACGGAAGAAAAACTAGGTTTGGTAATAGAGTGGAGAATGATTCTACACCAAGCACTTTGTACAGCTAGATTAACTGGGATAGTTGAATATGCATTGAATTTATCTGTTTCACTTGTTGATGAGGCGTTTGAATGGTTATGCTGCTTATTAGTGATATTCTCTAAAGATGAGACTAGTAACTTGATGAGTCTTCCAGCGGATTTAATTTCAAAGGAGGCTTTGATCAGATAAGTGGTAGCTACTTCAATGGCCTTTGATGTAACTTCTGGGCTGAATTCACCATTGATAGCAGGAGCCAATGCAGCTGTAATTTGAGGTTGATATTCATCAATAATCATCACATCTGGCATTTGGGGAACTGGGATAGTATGATATTCTAGTATCAGTCTATGAAGTAAAAGATAGCCTTCCAATCTAATTTGGTCAATTGAAGCTGTAGCAGCAGAAAAGCTCAACTTAATTAAATCTCCAAAGCGCGATATTAAGAATGAATTCTGCTTTTTAGCTGAGTCAAAAGTAATAAATTGATTCATTATTTGTAGTGCTACTAATTGTGTTTGCCATCTTGAGCATCCTTGATGATTATAGAATTCTCCCAATGACGAATCAGGAGGGGTCTTGGGTTCAGCCTCTTTGTTGAGATTCAATGAGCCGAATTCTTCATCTAAGTCATTCGTTTCAGCAACAGGGTTGATGATGGATCCAATATTAGTGACATCGTGCTTTACAAGAACAGTGTGCAACACCTTAAACCATTGAGAATATTCTGTTTCCTTAGAATGGGCAATCAAGACTTTAAGAACTGCAACCACTTCTTCGAGATGTGGTTGCTGATCAAGTAAGAAAAACAATCTACTAATTAACCCAGTGCCAGCATAGGTTAGTACCGCACTAGCATCTTTCTGAACTAGCTGATATAAGCAATTGGCAGCAACTCGTTGGAGCTGATCTTCTAAACTATGCATTTTAATACATAGATATGAAACTATTCGAGGAATATCCAATTGATCGAAATTAAACATAATCATAAGTTGAATACATTTAAGATATTCGATTGCCACCAGTTCTTCTGGATCATTAAACAAATCTTCCATAATAGTTTTGATATATAAATAAACCATACTGTTACTAGATACATCAGGACCAAGGATACTGATGATTGTATTAAGTGCTTTACCACAACTTTGCTTTAATGAAAAATGGTTGAAATTACTATGGCTTATATAGCCTTTGCTATTAGGGAGATGTGAACTAGAAACCAAAATCTGAAACAGGCGCTGTAAAGATTGTGGTATATAGGAAGAAAATGAGAACCCTGTAGAGTTACAAATAGATGTTAAAGTTTCGATCGCATTCAAATGCACAAGAGGATGGGGATCTTGGAATAGTGAGAATAAAACATTCAAAACGGATGAAATATTTGTGGTGCTTAATTGGCTTCCAATAGTAGAGTAGATATGACCCAGACACAGCAAACTGGATGCTCTAGCCATGGAGTCAGGGTCAGCCAGAATCTTGTCCAAATAGAATTTGATCTGTCTGGTAGAAATCGATTTAGTTGAATGTTTACAGAGCAAGCTAATGCAGTTTGCACTTAATTCGGATATCTCTGGATGAGACGAAGCTAAACCAAGGTGAATCAGCTCTTCAGCAGTGGTGATGGCTTTGTCTCCATTCAGCTTAGGAATTCTTTGATCTGTCTGTTTGCTTGAATATTGATCGATTGTTTTTAAAGCAGATAAAAGTGCAAAAATAGAATTCACTAAAGGTCGATTATCATCCTGAAGTTTTTCGGATTTCTCTTTAATTGATTTGACCAAAGATTCTAAGGCAGAACTTTGGGCTGAAGACGATAAATAAGGGAAAACAATTCCAAATAAATTGATTGCAACATCTGAAAGACTGGAAACGGACGAGCATAAAGATATTATTTTGGAATCTCTTTGGTCACGGTTTGCTTGCCACATAAATAAGGAAATGGAATCATACTCTCTGGCCACAAAAGTAGGATTTAAAACGAGCTGATCTAGTGTAAATGAGTTGAGTTTGGAGCTGGTGTCAAATGGAACCGAAGACTTGTCAAAAAACTTGGTAGGATCCGGACACCAATTTGATAGACCAATATTTCTATGATGAAAGCAACTTGACATAGCAAAACCTGATCCTAGCCATTTAATCCAGTCTGTTACAATATCTTCGTCGGTCCAAGTGACCAAAGATTCTTTTTGCAAGGAACAAGTGATCGCACTGAGACTTAACCTGGTTAACAAAGGTGCAATTGACTCATCGCTAGGAGCTGATGGCAAAATAGAAAAGCACTGCATAATTCTCTTCCTAATCATATGTACGTTCTCGCAGAATTTCTTTACATTTACTGAAGATGACTCTCTCTCACCAAAATTGGCGATGACGATTTGGCAATCCTCTACGAAATGGGATGATTGGACCAGAAGAGTGACAATCTGCTTATGAATTCTTGGATTAGTGATTAAATTCTGATTATAGCTAATAAGCAGGTAAAGAGCTTGAAGGGCTCCTTCATGAGATTGCACAGCTTCCAAAGCCTCCATTTGGGATGATATCTTTCGAAAATTGAATTCAGAGGGAACTTTTTGGATGAAGGCATGGAAATGAAGCATGATTTGGGGAAGGTAAAGGCGAACAAAATTGGGACCTAAGCACATGAGTCCACTCATCAAAGTCCACCCAACTTGGATTTTGGAAGAGTAAAATTGAAACCTGCTTGGATCGGTAGAGTTGAAAGATTGGAAGGATGCATTCTTATTCAGGATTTCCGAGCTTATAGTGTATATCAACGAACCAAAATCATCTGAAACTGAATGGGAGTGAATGGCGGTGGCACTAAGCAGTGCACCTAAAGCATAGCCGTAGCCAACTCCCTGTCTAATGGTTGATGGCTGAGATGCTTCTGAATACAAAAATTTTTCGTTTAACCAAGTGGTAAAGCGATACAACAAGTTGGTGATGACATTTGGAAAGCTAATGCAAAAGGTTCTTAGGCTCCACGAAGCCGAAATCTGGATGGAGTAGCCATGGTGATCCAGTAGAAGCATCAGTGGATCAATCACAGAGTCTTGTATCATCCCAGCCGCGTCACCCAAAACTTCGATTAAATGGCCTACTTCATCAACAGCACATATTATTCCCCAAGTACTAAGAAAGTTACCAGAATGATCAGTCTTAGCAGTCTGATGAACCCATTCAGTCATAATATCACCAAGTGTCTTGACAGCGTGGATTTGCCCTTGCTCACTCAGAATAGTTTGTGTGATTTCCTGGAGAATCCTGCGACACCTTTGACGTGCAGCTAATGCTTCAAAAGGGGTGGTTGGTGTGAAGTATTGACCAGGAACAAGCTTAGTTAATAAGTGCTTAACAATTTCAGGGTAATTTGCCTCAATAAATGTGGTTCCTAATTTTGTGAAAAGGCAAATATAAGTGGTAATAATGCCTGACAATACATCCTGAGAACAGGATGGTTTGGCATAAGCACTGGAAAGAACGTCTAAGACTTCAGATAAAGAGGGAATTGATGGCAAAGCATCTTTAGATGCGGTTGGATTAGTTTTTCCATGGTTTTGCATAGCTAACTTGGAAGATTTCTTTGGTTTTTCAATGAGCACTTTTGACATTGGTACTTGGGATCCAGCTATCATTGTAGCAATATAAGTTGCGAGGCTTCTTTTTACTAAAAATGATGCATTATCGAAATGCTTGACCAATACTGGGATTTCTTCTTTCAAATAGAGTTGGGCGCTATTAGTGCAATGTAAAACCATTGACAATAGGATTTTAACAGCAATTTCTTTGTATGCATTACACTTGTCAGTTAATATTTGCTTGGCCATTTTGTAAACATCCCTGCATAGTGCTTCATTAAAACTTGATCCACAAAATTGAACAAGTTTTTCTAAAGTAGATAATATATTCAACCTTAGTAAAGTTCCTTCGGCACTAGTTCTCCAGTTTTTGAATAGCAATAAACACAAATCATTTACAAAGGAGCTAATCATACTTCCTTTAGATTCAATAATAATTCCTATGCACTCTATAATTGTGCTAATTTTGAAGTTACACTAATGTTTAAGATTTTATAATATTCAGTATATTTACCTCTTCTTTTCTGAGCTGATAGCTTCTTTAGAATTAAAAACATCTAGCAATTTTCCAAGAGTATCTGTGACGTGAGTATATGAACTGGATGTCAAAATATAGCGAAAACATCTTGAAAAGCTTCGAGAGGCCAAAACTGAAGGATTCCAAGCAGGAGAAGATATAAGTTGTAAGAGCTGAGTCTCATATTCTTTCACTCTTGACTTGTCTCCAGGTAGCTAAAATATATTATATTAGTGAATATAAACAATAAATCGATGTAAACAAGTAAAATACTTGATGAATTTTATTAAGTTGAATTTCAATATCATTCAATGTACTAGTATTTTTTAATTCTTCATCTAGCGAATTAGTTTTGCTAGCTTCAAAATTTTTAAACTGACTAATTATTATCTGAGGGTCAGCGTTAGAACTATTCATTTTTTAAATTAAATTTAAAATTGATATTATAAAAGATTACGAATATTTTTATATATTTAGTTAATCAGTTTGCTATATATGATTAATTTATCATTAATTAATTGTATTTTGAATAGAATATTTTGGTTTTAATAGAAATTGAAATGAAGGATGAATTGAATTTGATAATCAAGTTATCAATTTGAGCAAACTTTTAATATAATCAACCATAATTTCAAAACCACATTTTATCTAACAAGATTTACATCATTCCCTAAAACAATTTTGATTCTGGATTAAATATATTTTGCACGATATTTGAATTTATTTTCATTGAATATTACTTTATATTTTTATATTCAAGTATTGAAAAAGATATTTTTTCAAATGATTATTATATTTTCTCAAAGTCAACTTGATGTGAATATATGATTTTGGTTTTAGGTCTCCATTTCATTGATGAAAATCAAATATTGAACAAAATCTAACAAATAAAAATATTTCTAAATTATCTACTAATTTCATATAATAAATTATTTGATTATATTAAATATTTAGGGAATTTATAACAAATCTATATAAATAAAAGATATATACTACCAACGCTGGTAGATTAAATTTTTTTGAATTTATAGGTATGGATAAAACATTTATTTTAATATATATATATACATAAACAGTTGATAATTCATCAACATAGTTATATTAGAATGTTATATTGCATTCAATCAATATATCAAATTTAAATTTTTCTATTTGATACATATGACTGATTTGAAGAATTATAGCAAATGATTTATAAAATCTCGCGATTCTTGTATTATATAAGTTAATAAATTGATTGATTTTATAAATATCTGAACACTTATGATATTGATATTGAATTCTATTGGAATAAAAATTGAACTAATGGCATATTTGATATTATTATAGAAATATTTTGAAATATATAATAACAAATGGTTGCAGAGATAATTGAAAAATATAATATTAAATATATTGTGCAAATTAAATGAAACTATATTAGAGAATCAAAAATATTCTAAATAATCTGAATTTTAGATATAACAAATTTTGAAACGATTTAATTGAATTTAAGCATGATTTTAACTTCATATTAAATCAAATATGTTTAAATGAATTTTGTCCCATAATTAATTATTAAGATAAAATTATGTTAAATACCTCAAACAATTAGGAATTAACTAGAATTATCAATTAAATAAAAATTTCAGTTAAATAATGGCACAGCAAACAGAAAGAAATCAAGATGCTACAGTTTATGTTGGTAATTTAGATGATCGTTGTACCGAATCTTTACTATGGGAACTGATGCTTCAAGCTGGACCTGTTGTTAATGTGCATTTACCCAAAGATCGTGTTACTCAAACTCACATGGGGTATGGTTTCTGTGAATATGCCTCTGAAGAAGACGCTGACTATGCTATTAAAATTATGAACATGATTAAATTATTTGGCAAACCAATTCGTGTGAATAAGTCCGCATCTGACAGAAAGAATTTAGACGTTGGTGCTACACTATTTATTGGTAATTTGGATCCCTCAGTTGATGAGAAGGTCCTCTTCGACACTTTCAGTGCTTTTGGAGTTCTTATTCAAACGCCTAAAATAGCCAGAGATCTAGAAACTGGTGTTAGCAAAGGATACGGGTTTGTTAGTTATGATAACTTTGAGAGTAGTGATATGGCAATTGAAAGTATGAATGGACAATATTTAGCTAATAAGCCTATTACGGTTAGCTATGGCTTCAAGAAAGATGGTAAAGGAGAAAGACATGGGTCTGAAGCTGAAAGATTACTTGCTGCCCAAGCTAAAAGGAATCAACCTGCTCAACCTGTCTATCCTCCATATATGGGTGCTGTACCTCCTGTAGTTGGTGGAATGCCTATGCCCGTCAATGGAATGGTGCCACCACCACCTGTTCCTCCGATGGGCCATCCTGGAATGATGTATCTTCCTCCTCCTCCCCCTTACTAATCCTTTATTTTTGATAACTTGCATATTGTAGTTTTATAAACCATATAATTAAATCATAAGTCAGTATTTCAAATAAATTGTTTGATTTGATTTGTTTCTAATAATATGATATATGGTTTTAAGCATAGTTTTTGATTTGATAACTTGCTAGACTATTACATTAAAACTAATTTGATTTTATATTGGATTTGAAAAATATTACTTCAGAATTAAAAAAATGGGTGATTTTTTAATATTTGATTTTTCAAATATATTATTAATTTAACAAAAAAAATTATATACAAAATAAATAAGAAAATATATAGTTTTAAGGTTTATATATTTTAATATATAATGTTCTTTATATTAAAAAATTATCTTTTGAAAATGTATTACTTTGTAATTTAAATAAGAATTTTTTATGATTGAAAAAAATAAACATTTTAATATATAAAAAATAAAAATAATTATATATTATAATATTAATAATTTTTTTTATTTCTAATAACTTTTTGCTATACTTTTAACAAAGATCTAACATTTAAAAAATAGTTTTTTTATTAAAGATTAAAATTTGATGTTTTACAAACTAATTAAATTTTCTTGTAGAAATTTTCTTTTTTATAAGTTAGTTTTTTAATTACCTAAAATAATTATAATTACATAGGTTGTAATCTAAAGAATATACTAGATATAATAGTTTTTTCTAGTTATTTTTAAATAAATAGTTTTTTATAACTTTAAATTTATGTATTTTATAATTATTATATAAAATAATAAGTTTTCTTATATTATATTAAGAATACTAATTAAAAATAATTTTATTTAAAAAAAATATAAAATTTACTATTAATTAATTTTCCTTTATAAATTAAATAAAAATAGCATATGTTATTATAATCTATTAAAAATAATTAATATTCACCTATTAATAAATTATTTGTTTAAAGGAATTTATAAAAAAGGTTAATTTAACTTAATTTAACACTTTGATTTATGTTTTAATAAAAGATTATAAAAAAAATTTCAAAATTCATCAATTATAATAATTTATTATAAAAGCTTTAGTTTCTAGTTATACTTTAATAAGTTTTGTTTAGTAATAACTACTCTAACTTTTTTTAAGCTTTAGTTAAATTATAAGGTATTTATTTTATATTTTTATTTATTAATTTTAATTTAAATTTTAATAAATATAAAATACTTATATAACTAATATTAATATGTTTTAATAATTCTTTAGCTGAAATAAAAAGGTGTTTTTCAATATAATTTTTTACTTTATTAATAATTAGAAGAATAATAATTAAAATTAGTTTTTTAAATTTTAATAAGTTTTAAATAGTTTTTTACTTAATTTTAAAGTAATTTATCTAATAATAAATTGTTAATTTAAATAATATTACTATAAAATTAAAAAATTAAAAATTAAAAAAATTTTTAATTTTTTAAACATATTATTAATTTCAAATAAAAAAATATATACAAAACAAATAAGAAAATAAATAGTTTTAAATTATATATATATATATATATATATAATATTTTATTTTAATTAAAAAATTAATTTTTTAAAATTAGTTATTTAATTTAATTATATTTAAACTAGATAATAACCATCAAAAGTTTTTTATTTTATTATTAGTAAAATTTAACCATAAACCTTTTAAAATCATTTAAAATTTACAAGTAACTTTTAATAATAAAGTATTATTTAAATTAATAATTTATCACTAGGTAAATTATTTTAAAACTAAAAGAGAAATTACTTAATACTTATTAAAATCTAAAAAATTAATTTCAACTATTATTTTTTTAATTATTAATAAAGTGAAAAACTATATTGAAAAGTGCTTTTTTATTTTAATTAAAGAATTATTAAAATACTTTAATATTAGTTACATAAGTATTTTATATATATTAAAGTTTAAATTAAAATTAATTAATAAAAATATAAAATAATTACCTTATAGTTTAATTAAAGCTTAAAAAAAGTTAAAGTAGCTATTGTTAAATTAAACTTACTAAGGTATAACTAGAAATTAAAACTTTTACAACAAATTATTATAAATAATAAATCTTAAATTTTTTTTATATAATCTTTTATTAAAACATAAATTAAAGTGTTAGATTAAGTTAAATTAACCTCCTTTATAAATTCCTTTAAATAAATATTAATTATTGTAATAGATTATAATAACATATACTATTCTTATTTAGTTTTTAAAAGAAAATTAATTAATAGTAAATTTTATATTTTTTTTAAATAAAATTATTTTTAATTAGTATTCTTAATATAATATAAGAAAACTTATTATTTTATATAATAATTATAAAATACATAAATTTAAAGTTATAAAAAGCTTTTTAATTTAAAATAACTAGAAAAAACTACAACATCTAATATATTCTTTAGATTATAACTTATATAATTATAATTTTTTTAGATAATTAAAAAACTAGCTTATAAGAAAAAAATTTTTGTAGGAAAATTTAATTAGTTTATAAAATATCAAATTTTATTCTTTAATAAAAAGAATTATTCTTAGGTATTAAATCTTTATTAAAAATATAGCAAAAAGTTATTAAAAATAAAAGAAATTAATAATTTTATAATATATATTTATTTTTACTTTTTATATATTAAAATGTTTATTTTTTTCAATCACAAAAAATTTTTATTATTTAAATTACAAAGTAATATTTTATTATTAAAAGCTACTTATAAATTTTAAATAATTTTAAAGTGTTTATGGTTAAGTTTTACTAATATTAAAATAAAAAACTTTTGATGGTTATTATTTAGTTTAAGTATAATTAAATTAAACAA
>JNEM01014988.1:0-12332 GCA_000697335.1 Conidiobolus incongruus B7586 | reverse complement strand
ATTTATTGTTTAATTTAATTATATTTAAACTAAATAGTAATTATTAAAAGATTTTATTTTAATATTAGTAAAACTTAACCATAAACCCATTAAAATCCTTTAAAATTTACAAATAGCTTTTAATCAAAAAGTATTATTTAAATTAATAATTTATTACTAGGTAAATTACTTTAAGATTAAAAAAACTATCTAAAACATATTAAAATCTAAAAGATTAATTTTAACTATTATTTTTTTAATTGTTAATAAAATGAAAAAATATATTAAAAATATCTTTTTATATTAATTAAAGAATTATTAAGATATTTTAATATTAGTTATATAAGTATTTTATATATATTAAAGTTTAAATTAAAATTGATTAATAAATATATAAAATGGGTATCTTATAATTTAACTAAAGTTAAAAAAAATAAGAGTAACTATTGCTAAACAAAATTTACAAAGGTATAATTAAGAACTAAAGCATTTATAATAAAATATTATAATTAATAAATCTTAAGTTTTTTTGTATAATCTTTTATTAAAATATTAATCAAAGTATTAAATTAAGTTAAATCAAACCCTTTTATAAATTCCTTTAAATAAATATTTGATTGATAAACAAATGTTAATTATTATAATAAATTATAATAGCATATGTTATTTTTATTTAGTTTTTAAAGGAAAATCAGTTAATAATAAATTCTATATATCTTTTTTAAATATAAGTATTTCAAATTAGTATTTTTAATATAATTTAAAAAGACTTATTATTTTATATAATTATAAAATATATAAATTTAAAACTGTAAAAAACTTTCTAATTAAAAATAACTAGAAAAAACTACCATATCTAATATATCCTTTAGATTATAACCTATATAACTATAATTATTTTAAGAAATTAAAAAACAAGTTTATAGAAAAAAAATTACTACAGGAAAATTTAATTAGTTTGTGAAAATTCAAATTTTAGTCTTTAATAAAAAAAACTATTTTTTAAATATTAGATCTTTACTAAAAATATAGCAAAAAAATTATTAAAAATAAAAGAAATTATTAATTTTATATTATATATTATTTTTATTTTTTATATATTAAAATATATATTTTTTATCAATTATAAAAAATTCCTATAATTTAAATTACAAAGTGATATTTTAATATAAAATTTTTAAAAAAATTTTAATTTATTAATTATAAATATTTATTATAAAAGCCTTAGTTTTTAATTAAACCTTTGTTAGTTTTATTTAATTATAGTTATTTTATTAACTTTTAATTAGATTATATTAAATTAATTCTATATTTTTATTAGTTGATTTAAGTGTAAACTTTAATATATATAATATACTTAGATAATTGATATTAAAATACTTTAATATCCCTTTAGCAAAAAATAAAATGGTATTTTCTATTTTATTAATAATTTATAAAATAATAATTAAAACAAGTTCTTAAACTTAAATATGGTTTAAATAATTACTTTTCTAACTTTCAAATAAATTACCTAATATAAATAGCTAATTTAAATAAATCATCATTTAATTAAGCTGTTTGTAAATTTTAAATTATTTTAAAAAGCTTATAGTTGAGTTTCATTAGTATTAAAATGATAAAATTTCCAAAGTTAATTTTTAATTAAAAATAACTTTTTATATTTATATATATATATAGCTTAAAATTATTTATTTTGCTATTTATAATATATATATATATATATATATATTTTCTAAAATTAATAATTTGTATGAAAAATCAGTAAATAAAAAATTTTACATTACTTTAACTTTGTGGTAATAAAAATAATAAATTCAAGAATAATATTTTAAGTAAATATATATTCTAAGACTATTATTAATTAAACATATATTGATTCAAATTCAAAAAGTGATTGCTATTACTTTATATTTTTAACAATGGGAATTTTTTATAATTAAAAATAAATAAACATTTGAATATATAATATATAAAAATAAATATATAATATAAATTTAATAGTTTCTTTTATTATTAATAACTTTTTGCTATATTTTTAGCAAACTTCTAACACCTAAAAAACAATTCTTTTTATTAAAGATTGAAATTTAATGTTTTACAAACCAATTAAATTTTTCTGTAGAAATTTTCTTTCTTGTAAGCTGGTTTTTTAATTACCTAAAGCAATTATAATTATATAAGTTATAATCAAGGAAATATACTAGATGTGGTAGTTTTTTCCAGTTATTTTTAATTAGAAAGTTTTTTACAGCTTTAAATTTATGTATTTTGTAATTATCATGCAAAATAATAGGTTTTCTCAAATTATATTGAGAACACCAATTAGAAATCCTTCTATTTAAAAAAACAATATATAGTTTATTATTAATTGATTTTCTTTTAAAAAATAAATAAAAATAGCATATACTATTATAATCTATTTTAATAATTATTATTCACTTATTAACAAAATGCTTATTTAAAGGGATTTGTAGAGAAGGTTAATTTAACTTAATCTAACATTTTGATTTGTGTTTTAGTTAAGGATTATACATAAAGATTTAAGATTCATCAATTATAATTATTTATTATAAAAGTTTAAGCTTCTAGTAATATTTTAATAGGTTTTATTTAACAATAACTACTCTAGCTTTTTTTTAAGCTTTAGTTAAATTATAAGGTACCTATTTTATATTTTTATTTATTAATTTTAGTTTAAACTTTAAAATATATAAAATACTTATAAAACTAATATTAAAGTACTTAGATAATTCTCTAGCTGAAATAAAAAGGCACTTTTCAATATATTTTTTCACTTTATTTACAATTAAAAGAGTGATAGTTAAAGTTAATCTTCTAGATTTTAACAGGTTTTAAATAGTTTCTCTTTTAACTTTAAAGTAATTTACCTAACAATAAATTGTTAATTTAGATAATACTTTATTACTAAAAGCAGCTTATAAATTTTAAATAATTTTAAAGGGTTTATGGTTAAGTTTTACTGATACCAAAATAAAAAACTTTTGATGATTACTATTTGGTTTAAGCATGATTAAATTAAACAACCAATTTTAAAAAGTTAATTTTTTAATCAAAAAAACTAATATATATATATATATATATATTAAAAATATATAATTTCCTATTAACTTTGTATATATTTATTTATTTCAAACTAATAATATGTTTGAAAAATCAGAAATTAAAAAATTACCCATTATTTCAAATTCAAGGTAATACTTAGTTTTCAATTATATATAGAGATCTAATTTTAATACTATAATATTCAATAATTAAAATAACACATAAAATTCTAATCTTATACACAAAGGATAATTTCCTATTAAATAAGTCATAACTTTAATGAAAAATTTTAATAAATAGCATGATAATCTATTATTATTCTTGTTTTTCAATTTTAAACCAATATTTAACACTAAATTAAAAAAGAAAAAATTGAAATGATTTAACATTTGATTAAATGACTATTAATGTGAATAATTTCGATTTTTTTGAATTATCATGATACAGTTTGACTACTTAGCTAATATTTGGCACATATTTACGAGACACAGATATAAAATAGTATCAAAACTTAGTAATAGCTATTATATATTCAGGTGGCTATTAATGATTATATTATAAATAATACTTGATTTAGTTATATGTATTGCCAAAATGATTAAATATCAGGTATATTTACTAGTCATTTTAATAAGTGAGTTTTAATTAAAATGCACTGATTGAAAGTGATTATATTGAATTAACTAAAAATATCTTTAATCCTTATATAATATATACATGATCTTATTCATTTCTATTCAAAGATTTGTATCATATATAACAGTAAAATCGACTCATTTATATCAGATTAGATCATAAAATATGAATTAATATTTTAATAGTCACATTAACAATAATATAAAATTTTACTTTTTCTCAAAGTGGATCTATGGTAAAATACCAATTTAAATCCTTTTTAATTTGAAAAAATAATTTTGTATAGTTAAGTCCGATTCGGTTCAAATTTACGATTTAAGATTTTTTTTTCATACAAAAGCTTTACAATGTGGCGGAAAGCAAAAATGGGACTGCACACTCATATACTTAAATTGCTAATGGCAAATTCAATAATTGTACAAAAAATGTCAACTGTACTACCTATCACTCATGTTTTCAGTTGATGATTTGATGCTCACTGTTATCCACCTATCATATCAAGTCAATAGATGTTTTTATATTAATTATATGAGTCATAAATTTTATAAAATTCAATTTTTTATTTCATTGAAATTTAACAAAATTAAATCTTTAAAAAATTAACTGCAACAATATTTAATAATCTTTTAAATAAGTATATTTTTAATCTTTAATTTCTAATCTATTTAAATAATATTTTATAAGAATTTAAAAAATACTTAAAATTTATATGGTATTATTTTAACTCTATATTCAGTAATATCTAATGAGATTAAATGATAGAATCTCATAAATATCAATCAACAAATCAAGTTAAGAAAATAAATTATATTTAATAATAAATTAAATTCTTAATCAAGTTCAAATATTTAAAAATATAAAATAAAATAATAATAATAAAAATTTTTATTCTAATTTCAAATAATTATTTGATAATATTTGATTTATCTAAATTTAGAAATATAGTAAGAGAATATAATTCAATTTTTAAATTGTTGAATTTTTTGAATAGGATTAAACTTGAATAATTTTCTATTTTACAAAATTTATGTATATATATATCTATTGATTTCACCGTTTAATAGTTACTAGTAAGATATAAAAATCATTTTTAAAATACAAGTAATATAAGAACATTTTTGAGTATTCAGTGGGAAGAAACAAGTTTATATAGTTAAATATACCGAAATTTTATTCTTATTATATAATTTTATATTTGTCAAGATAGATTGTTAAATAATATTAAGTATTGATTCAATGTATATATAATCAAATATTGAATTATATTTACAATATTATGACTATTTTGTTCAAGAATAATAGGAAGTACCAATCTATTTCATTTTACCTGTGATCAATCCCAATATAATGCATTAATTTCCACTACATTTTATAAAGTTGGTGGTTGTTTTATATCAAGTTTTTTTAATAAAGATGGTTGTTAGAAAAGCACTTGTAATATGATTTAGTAAATTATTTATTAATCCTGCTCTGTAACCTATCGGGATTGTATGTCTTAAAGCTGACTCACTGTTGAGATGCCATAGGAGGATAGGAAATAATTTTCTTCTCCCTTTTCCACTTCTGGGTTTAAATAGTTGATTCAGTGAATGATACAGGATTTGGTTAGAATCTAACAAAGAGAACAAATAGAACAAAGAATATCTTTTAATTATAGACTGACAATGTTACTATAAATGAGAGGTAATATGGACTTAACTATCAAATTGAAATGGATGAGTATTTTCAAAATACAATAATGGTCATAAAAATAAGTCTTTATAACTATTTAATATATACTTTTAAATTTAATGTAACAATATTGATTAGTCCAGTGTTTCTCTATAATTTTCAAAATATGAATTATTTTCAATGAAAAAAATATCATTGAAAGATATTTTCCCCAAATATAATAAAATATACCACTCAATTAAATATATTTAATATCAACCAAATTAGATCTTTTTTACTTTTATCCGCAAAGTTTGGCAAATTCTAAATCAACTTGTCATGGACTAAAAAGGGTCACGACTCTCATTCTGATAATCATCAGATCTACTTGCTCTGTCACTACGTAAAATATATTGAAATGGCTATTTATTACATTAGTTAAGAATTCTGATTTAAAAGTATATATAGTATTCTGAAAAGAATAATAACCAACTAGTTTATGTTATTTATAGGTTATTTTGATATTTACCAAGTTTTTTTGTATTATTATATAAAAGATTTAATCAAATTTAGATAATATATAATAATTTTAGTTCAAATAAACTACTATAACTTTTATTTAAATTAAAATTAAAATAATATTAATTTGATAATTAAGGTAAAATATAAATATAAAATATATGGTAATTTTTGATAATTTTATATCAGTTTAAAAAGAATTTTAACGATATATTAAATATTTAATATTAAAAATCGACTTATTTATATTATAATATTACAATAAATATATACTGAAATTTTCTATTTTAATCAATCAAATAAAAATTTGTTCTTTTAACTATGTATTAACTCTGCAACATTAGAAATATAAACTATACTTCACTCAATATTGAGAAGATCAAAGATTAACCTTATAGTACAAAATATACATTTAAAATGTCTTAATATATATCAGATTTATATACGTAAAATTTGATAAATTTTAAAATTACTCATTAATACGAAAATTAATTAAATTAAAAAATCTAAAAAAAAGAAAATATAAAGTTATATTAAAATTAAAATTTTAGCTAAAATATAAAAAATTAATTTTTGAAATAATAAAGTATAAAATATAGATGTATTAACTAATTAAACCTTTTTAATATGATTCATCAAGCGTATGATATCCAGTTAGCCATTTGATATATCGATTCACCATCATTATTCGATTATTTAGATTAAGATCAATATATATGTATTAGTTATAAAAAATCACATTTCAGTCAAATTAGCATAATCCAGATATCATTGAATTTATGAGAGTATTAAATGTGAGAAAAATTCTGAAACAATAATACGGAACACAAAAAATGTTACTTCTTTTATCAGGATTAATTTCAACTTTGTACTATGAGATATTTGAGTTGACGAAATTGGGGTGAATGGTTTGTGATTATAAATTGACAACTTTAATTTCTGGTTATTTATATTTTTGCATAAGTGATAGTATAAATAGCTCTCAACGTCCACAATTTTTACAGATTAATAAGTCTGACATTATTTTTTATTTTCAATTTTTTTATTCATAATAATTAATTGTTTTTGATTTTAGTTCAATTTTTACTTCGATTAATTGTCAACTTTGTGAATATTTCAAATTATTTTAGTATCATAAATTTAAATAGATAGGATCAAATTATATATATTCAATCAAATATGTCAGCTAATAATAATAAATTTAATGTTTCTGAATCCAACCAACAATTGGACTACAAAGAAGAAACACCCTACTATGAAAAATTCTCCAACTTTCAACGTTGGTCTCTTCTCATTTTGATGACTTTTAACGGTTTAGTAGGTCCTATTAGTTCCAATATCATCGCTCCTGCTATCATTCCTATTAAGAAATACTTCGGCTATGCTTTAACAGATGCCACCATCAATGAATACAATGCCTATTTCAACTTACTCTTATCTGTTTACTTGTTCTCTTTGGCTATTGGCCCTCTCTTCTGGGGTGTATTAGCTGATACTTTTGGTCGCCGTACTATTTTGGCCTCCCTCTTCTTCTACACTCTTGGTTCTATTCTCTGCGGTGTCTCTACTTCACCTGAAATGCTTATCTTTTTCCGTTTCGTCCAAGGTTTCGGATCTTCAGCTACCACTCTTATTGGTGTTGGTGTGATTACTGACGTATTCAATCGCGAAATGAGAGGAAGAGCCATCGGTATATTCCAAATTGGTCTTAATTTTGGTCCTGTTATTGGTCCAATGATTGGAGGTAATTTACTCAAATTCCAGAGCTGGAAACCCATTTTTTGGTTCTGTTCAGTTTTCGGTGGTGTTTTATTCATTCTCAACTTCCTCTTCCTCACTGAAACCCTTAACCCCTCCAAGAGAATTAATCCTCCTATCTATCGCGACCCTGCAACTAAGACTTGGAAAATCAACACCAAGTACCCAAATCCTTTTGCCGGTTTCGTTTACTTCAGGTACCCCGTTGTGGTCATTCCCGCTTTCTGGACTATGATTGCTTTCGGTTCTTACTATGTTATCGTCGCTTTCCAACCCTACATCTTTAAGCAATTCGAATATGATTTCACCCAAACTGGATACACTTTTGCCGCTGTTGGATTGGGTAATGTATTTGGATGTATCGTAGGAGGTATGCTGTCTGATTTCTTCCTCAAGAGGGCTCAACGCAAGGCTAATTCAACCAAAGTCGAGCCCGAAGTCCGCCTCTATGGTGCTGTGTTTCCCGCTATTCTCATCATCATCGCACTCTTCTGCACTGGTTACCTTTCTGATCATCGCTACACTATTCCTGGCCTCCTCGCTTGTCAATTCTTCGTCGGTTTCAGTGTTCTCACCATTATCGCTATTATTACTACCTATATCATTGACATGTTGGCTGAAAAGAGTGGTAAAGCCGCTGGTTTTGTCGTCTTTTGCCGTCTCTTCTTCGCTGGTATCACTTCCTACATTGCTGAACCCATCAAGAAAGCTGTTGGTAACCATTTCAACACTTTTGCCATTTTTGCCGGTCTTCAATTCCTTGGTTTTGTCATTCTCTTTGTCTGTATCAAGTACGGTCGTCAATTAAGAGCATATAGCAATCTTTAATTAGAATGTACATTTGTTGGGCAGTATTTGAATTATTAGTAACATTTAGTAAATATATAAATAAATAGCATACAATTTAAACTTTAATTCAAATAGATTTTTGTTAATATGAAATGGTTATATTTGATATTATTCACACTATTCTTATAATTTACAACTATTATAATTTCTAAATCCCTATATAAATTAATAATAATAATAATTTATAAAAATCTTTTTATTTTTATTTTTATTTATTTTTTTACCAATTTTTTTAAAATTTATTCATATTTAGTAATATAAATATAATAATATATCATTTTAAACAAAACATACAAAAATAAACATTGCTAAAAAAATGTTACCTATCTCGATTATATGTTAAACTATATTACTAAGTAAAACCTTATTGGGATTGATATTAAAAACAGTTTATCCAAGGATATATATTAATATTTTAATCAAATTTCAACACTCATTTTATAATTACAAATTAATAAAAACTTCTTTTATATTAGATATTTTATTATCAAATTGGAGGAGGGGAATCAATTTTTTGTACATTATTTTACCTTTCAATTTAACTAAATTGAAACTATTGTGTAATATATTTCGTAAAATTTTAATCCAATAATATTACATCCTGATCATATATTATATTTAATATTAAAGTTCTAAAAATCACTCATCTTTATTTGGTCTTTATAATAATTTTTGCATATATTATAAAAGTTATATATGATGATAATTAATTTTTAAATAATTTTGATGATATATTAATAAATTTTATATTATCAAAAATTAATATATTAAAATTAATGACTTTTATTAATTAAATATATATTAACTTGATCCAAAAATTATAACTAGTTCATTTTCTGTTTATTTTAATTAAATATGCCAATTTATTATATATTCAAAAGTTCAAAGATTATTCCAGATTAGAGTATTTTGTTTGTGTTTCTTATGATTATTAAAATTCTCTATATACGTCTAATTATGCACAATATTATTTGTATAGGGTAATTATATTGTTATTATTTTGATAGATTATCATCTTAGAGTACTAACTTATTTTTTTTTCTAAAAATATTTTCAACTTTAAAAATTATAATCATTTTTATATCATTGATATAGATTAAGACTATTATTTTCATAAAAATATTTTTTTAATAATCATTTGCGAAAATTTCAGAAAAATATTTTTTTAATCTGTAGTTAAAGAAATATTTGATTTCAAATATAAACTAAATAGTTTTATATCATATGATATAACATTGAAAATTAACCACTTTAATTTGAAATAAATGTATAGTAATTCATTATTCTAGTAACTATTTCAAAAGATATGATATCTTGATTAAAATGGAATTTAAGGTCAAATATATTTGTTTATAGAAAATATATTAATTAATATTAATTAAGTTAAATTCTGTTAAAGTATGCTCTCTAGCATTACTTTTAAAAATAAATAACCAAATTTATTAATCCATAATTGCCCTAACTTTGGTATGATATAATTTATTATTTGTTCTTATTTTAAAAATTGTATTTAACAAACTTTTGTTCTTAATTCGATAGTAATTTTAAAATTTTATATTCCAAAACTCATATAGTTGATATTAATTTTATTCATTGTACACTGACTGAGTCAATTATAATATATATAACTTTATTTTGATATATATATTTATTATAAAAATGTTTCAATTTTAGAAATCTATACATTGAATGTTTTGTTAAATATCATTTTAAAAGAACTCATTAAACTTTCATTTATCAATAATTAAAATTCCTGAATAATATTTTGTATATATAAGTTCTATTTAAACTAGTTTGATTTATCCAGCAAGTTATTATTATCAGCTAAGAAAGAAAAAATGGCAAATCTTTTAATTTTTAATTTTTCAAATATATTACCATAGAATTAAAAAAATAGGAAATTTTTTAATTTTTGATTTTTCAAATATATTATTAGTTTTAAATAAAAAAATATACACAAAACAAATAAGAAAATAAATAGTTTTGAATTATATATATATATATAATAATTTTTTTGATTAAAAAATAAATTTTTTAAAATTAGTTATTTAATTTAATTAAGTTTAAACTAAATAATAACCATCAAAAGTTTTTTATTTTAATATCAATAAAACTTAACCACAAACCCTTTAAAATCATTTAAAATTTACAAATAACTTTTAATAATGAAGTATTATCTAAATCAACAATTTATTACTAGGTAAATTACTTTAAGGTTAAGAGAGAAATTACCTAAAACCTATCAAAATCTAAAAGATTAATTTTAATTGTTATTCTTTTAATTATTAATAAAATGAAAAATATATTGAAAAACACTTTTTTATTTCAGTTAAAGAATTATCAAAACATTTTAATATTAGTTATATAAATATTTTATATATATTAAAGTTAAAATAAAAATCAATTAATAAAAATATAAAATAAATACTTTATAATTTAATTAAAGCTTAAAAAAATTAAATAGCTATTGTTAAACAAAACTTACTAAGATATAATTAGAAACTAAAGCTTTTATAGTTAATTATTACAATTAATAAATCTTAAACTTTTTTGTTTAATCCTTTACTAAAATATAAATTAAAATGTTAGATTAAGTTAAATTAACCCCTTTAATAAATTTTTTTAAATAAATACTTTATTGATAAATGAATATTAATTACTATAATAAATTAAAATAGTATATGCTATTTTTATTTAATTCTTAAAAAGTTTAATTAATAGTAAACTTTATATTTTTTTTGTATAAAACTTTTTTTAATTAGTATTTTTAATATAATTTTAGAAAACCTATTATTTTATATAATAATTATAAAATATATAAATTTAAAGATATAAAAAACTTTCTAATTAAAAATAATTAGAAAAAACTATTATATCTAGTATATTTTCTAAATTATAACCTATATAATTATAATTGTTTTAGGTAATTAAAAAACTAACTTATAAGAAAGTAAACTTCTACAAAAAAATTAATTGGTTTATAAAATATCAAATTTTAATCTTTAATAAAAACATTGTTTTTTAGGTATTAGATCTTTGTTAAAAGCATAGCAAAAAGTTATTAAAAATAAAAAAACTATTAATTTTATATTATATATCTATTTTTACTTTTTATATATTAAAATATTAATTTTTTTTCAATTATAAGAAATTCTTATTATTTAAATTTTAAAGTAATATTGCTAGTTTTAGAAAATAAATAATATATAAAATAAATAAAAAGATTAATTTTTTTAGAATATATATAAATTAATTTTATAATTTCTTATTGAAATATTTTTATTTAATAATTCATTAATGAATTTAATTATATTTAAATTAATAAATAATAATCAAAAGTTTTTTATATTAATATTATTAAACTTAACTATAATCTATTTAATATTATTTATGGTTTTTAAATAGCCTATATATATATATTAATCCATTTAAAATCTTAATATATTATTAAACTTATTATATTAAAATTGATAAGGTTAATAATTAAAATATATTAAACTTTAATAAATTAATTTTTTTTAATTTTGGCTTTGTAAATGAAAATTATAATAAAAAACCTTATTTTAATAAAAATATTATCAAGATGATTTAATATTAATTATATTAACCTATTAATATATTATATATATTAAAAATAAAAAAAATACCTTATAATTTAATAAAAGTTTAAAAAAATAGCTATAATTTAATATAATTTATTTAATTATTATTTAATATAAAAATATTTATATCTAATTTTTATAATTCATTAGATTTAAATTTTTTTTATTTTTTTTTTACTTTTAAGTGAAAAAATGATGTTTAATTAAAATAACTTTTTTTATAGATTTTAGTTAAAAGAATAAATTATAATTATATATATTTTTATATAATAT
>JNEM01014987.1:0-21969 GCA_000697335.1 Conidiobolus incongruus B7586 | reverse complement strand
ATTATAATATTATAATATATATATATATATTAACTATTCATTATTTTAATGAAATAACTTTATTTTTAAATATAATATAATAAAACATAATATAAAATTATGTTGTTATATCAAAAACTTCATATTAAATATATATATATATTTATTAATGATTATATTAAATTTTAGTAATATTTAAATAAAAAGTATTTTAATACGATATCTTAATTGATAATAATTTATTTTTCAATATAAATTATCAAATAAATTTTAAATTATATTATAAATAAAAATAATTTATTATACTGTATAATTTTGATATATTAAAATAGTCAAAATTAGTTAATTCTATATTATTTGAAATAATATAAAATTATTATTAATAAACATTATTTAGATATTATATATTAAGGATTATTATTTTTTGCTTAATATAATTAAAAAAAATAGAATAAATTAATTTATTGTCTATATATTAATATATATAATAATTCAAATAATTAAAATTAATGAAATATAGTGAACATAATATATAATAATATATAATTTATTATATTCATTTAATAATTGGAGAGATTTAATTAAAATTTGAATTTAATATTGATACATTATATAACTTTTATTATTAATTATTTATTATTATATTTGAAATAATAACTATTATTTAATAGAGCAATTAATTAATATATTATTTACTTGATGAGCTTAGGTAAAATAAAAAAGTTAATTTAGTAAATACACTTAAAAAGGTATTATATATAATAAGATATCAATTTTGGTAATACTATTTAATGAATAACATATTAAATAGTAATAAATTTATAATTATATTCAAAAATCAATTAATTCAAATTTTTTTTAGTTATTCTCAAATTTAAATTAAATTTCAAAAATTAGTAATTAAGTCAAATTATAAATATATATATATATATATAATATATATTTCAAATTTGAATACTGTTATATTTTATGATATTTGTAATATAGATATAGAATATCAAATTATACTACAAGTATTCTTTGTATAGGTTTGGAGCGACTAAACGCATGCGAAATTGGTAATTGCAATATTATTGCACTTAGAACCAGGAGTACATTTCATCCAAGTCCATTTTCTATGAAGGCAAATCTGATACCTGTTGTGGCCACGAAGGGTGCTAATTCTTTCCGCACAAGTTCCTGCGTTTTGCTGGTTGAAATATTGTGAATATTGTGGGAGTTTGATTGAGTGAGTTGGACTTGTGTGGGTGGGGATAATTGGAGTTGATTTGGCGGAATGCTTTCCTTGAGAATTATCAACGTGTTCAGAAGTTTCAACATTGTTTTCGTTTTCATTATTTTCATCAATTTGTTCGTCGGCATTAGTAGGAGAAATATTTTTAATTTGGTCAGTTTTACCAGTTATATTGGTTTGAGTTGTAGTTTTATTGTTGAAGGATAGTACCGCATGCTTATTGGTGCCGCTTGGTCTGATGGAAATTTCCTCGCGACTCTCGTAGTGCTCTTGATCAGCGATATCATTAGTAAATTGAGTGATTAAAAGATATCCGGGTAAGTTACCAACAAACATTTTAGGGTCAGTGATTTGACCACCAGCAGGACCTTCAATTTGGATATTAGCACAGTTCATGTAGTATTCACGGTTACCAATGCGATTGATCCAAGTCCAAGCGAAAGTAGCCTTACCGGAAGAAGCATTTGCGGGGATAATAACTTGGTAATCAAGAGCTCCGCTGACCATACGAGTACCAATACTAGTATCAATAGCAACAAAATTTTCATTGCCATAGCTTATCGAAATTTCACAATGACCCCCAACATATATAGCACCTCCTTTGAGTGATCAAGGAATAATTTCACCCACTTTTATTTTCTTAATAACAGAACTAGGAGTCTCACGACGGCAGGGAAATGATTTGGTGATGGCACCAGATTTACCAAAGGGGGCACTCAGACCTAAACATTTTATGTGTAATTTGGATAGTTTTTGGATTTTCGAGGAGTAGGGATTCACAGCTCCATATGAGAGGAAAAACTAGCTATAAAAACTATAGCAGAGATCAAATTGCTAACAGATTGCTTGATGATTATTGATTCAATCAAGTGGTAAATGAATATTCAAAATCAACAATTTAACTCACAGAGTGAACATAACATTTCATGAATTGCCTTGAATAAAAGCCCATGTATTGAAATAAGAATATAAGTTAATATAGATAGGTCCAATATTATTATTAAGTTTCAATTTATTTTTTATTTTCTTGAAAGCCCAAATCGGAATTCTTTAAAATTCACTTTGTTTGATTTTTTAATGGTTAAATAAGGTATTTTATGTATTAGTATTTTATCCAAATATTTATATATAATTCAATCATATTATTATTGTTATTATTAATATTAAACAATTTCCCTCCAAAACAAGAGAATTCCATATAAAAGTGAATTCAATTTTTAGGAATTAATTTTATATACAATTCACAATTAATTTCAACCAAAAATATTATTATGAGTACATAAAACATCACCAATTGAGTTAAAATATTTGATTGAATTTCACAATTATAGTTATATATGTAAATATTTTTGCAGTATTCGATTAAAGTTGCTTCTATCAATAATTTTAAGATGTTGAATATAAATAATGATATAATAATATAATAATTTGACATTGTGCATGTTGTTTTAGATGAAAATAAACGATAGAATATAATAATTGATAATATGATTAAATAAATAATAGTATATTAATTATTCCAATTATATATTCAAGTACCATTATAAAGTCTTGCCCCAGAAATATTATGCTTTTTCTGGACAATTATTTTGAATCGTCAATAAAAATAACCTCTATGGATTATTTTTTAAAATCGTATATAATTATTAATTCACTATCAACTTCTTATCCCAGTTGCAATTTTTTACGTAATTATTTATCGATTTATAACATTGATTTATTTCAAAAAAATTATTAATATTTTAAATTAACTATTATGAAGTATTAGAGTTAAACCATAATTTGACAAAATTAGGAAACAATGCTATTAGACTATTTAATGAAATTCATCATACATATATATACTAATTCAGATTTAAGTAGCTAGTAACTTACCAATTGCCAATGTTTTAATATGAGCTTTAGATTTAATATTACATTAAAAATACGATATTTACCTAATTAATGAATATTTAAGGAATATCTATATCTAATTTCTATCAATTCAAATTTAATAGATAAAATAAGGGAAATAAGTAGAAATTAAATTTTATATATCCATCTTTCATTTTCAAAGTTAATTTTAAAAAATTTCTGTATGAAATAAAGTGAATAGACAATATTCAATGTTTTGATCAATCGGATTTATCTTCTTATCCTGAATTTGAAAAGTATATTTCATAAGAATTAATTCAGTATATCTTCAATTTATAAACACTAAAATTTTAAACAAAAAGATTTGATTGAAAAACTGATCAAATTTATTATTATTCTCATGATAGTGGATCTATAGTATTATAATTGGCAACTGAACTCATCAACACAATCCAAAATCCTCATTTCAATAAATTGAAGAGTTTGAAATAGCTTTTTTGGTGATCTCCCAACCAATCCAGCTGTATTTTACTCAATGAGCTAACTCAGCTGCATCATCGCTAGTGGGATGCCAATACTTGATGACCTACACTATACAGCACTGTCCCAATTTAATTGCAACCAACCTCAACATCACATTAGCCTTATCTAATAATCTCGATCCAAAGAACCTAACACCCGTCACAATCTTAGGCAGCTACTATTCTGAAGTCTAAATCTGCAACTCAAACCACCATATCACTCGACATCTATTCATCAACTTCGTGACTCTGAATCTGTACCACATCGCAAAATCGTCACAGCAAGTCTCAAAAGTCTCGTATTGCATTCACCTCCTCTTCTCCAATATCACTCGCTTGACTTTGGCAATTGTAAACCATACTTGGCACAGTCTTATGAAACAGACATCTGTACAACCAATTAGTATCCGAAGTGTTGATTTAAGGCATTTGTGTATCTTCAGTTCCGTAACAAGTACAAAGTCATTGGAATTTTAAAACCATTTAAAAGTATTTTATGTTAGTTAACTTAAAAAAAATTAAATTTTAATATTTAAATAATTTTTAAAATTAAAATTATAAAAAATTAAGGATAAAATTTTAATTCCACTTAATATATTTTAACTCAATATATCTTTTGCATGACATAGGTATCCAATCTATTGATATTTTATATTCCAAACCAGTTAATATATTTTTAAAGCATTATTTAATAACTATCAATAATATCTATGATCAAAAAATTTTATTAAGTATTTTTCCTAAGAAATATATCATTTTGCAATTATTTATAATCTATTATTGGTAGTTTAAAGCTTAATTATATATTAGTACTTCATTTTAAGTATAAATTATATATATATATTTTTTCTTTTTTGCTAGTAATCTTATTTAAATTGAGATAAAAATTAATTAATAGTAAAAATCAAACCATATTATATTGAATAGATATATTTTAATTTTTTTTATATTAAATTTTTTAATATGGAAAATTTTAACAAATAAGAGAATTATTTCCAATATTATTATGAAAACGATTATGTAAAAAGGCTTCTTTGTAAATAAATTCATTTTAAATACTTTTAAAACTATCATAGATGATCTATTGATATTATTTTAGTTTTCAAAATTCATTATTAATTTGGTTTTATTTAAAGACAAATTTTCATTATTAATATAAAACAACTAAATTTATAATAGGGACGAAATGATTAAAAGTATAACCAACAGTCATATTCCTCGGTAATATTGTTTGTAAAGTATTTCTTTAGTGTTTTTTTCATTTTTAATGTTATGGAAATTGATCTAATTTAGAAATTAAGCGAAATTTTTATAAAAATATAAATTGTGGCTCTTTATATATTATATCTGATTTTTGATATAAAATATTTTATATCAATCAAAATATCAAGAAAAGATTATTGAGCATAATGTAGGTAGTTAAATACTAGCCAATTGCAAACAAAGTATCTTGAGGTTGGTTGATTTATAACTAAGGGTTGGAATAAATTTATTTAATAAGTCGTAGTTTGATAGGTTGCGATCTCACAAGAAATGCCATTTCAGACTTTTGTTTCAATATTTTTATTATGTTATTTAATTTATTCAAATTGAGTGGTTTTGAAAATATTACCACAATTTCATGAGTTTACAATCTAACCATATAATATCAGACAAAAATTCATAAATTCAGTATGATTAATAATTTCAAACTAGATTTTATACTATTCTTGATTTATATTATACGTTCATTAAAATAATTAAATTTGAATTAATAATGCAAAATCAAAATATTGATAATTGGTCCACTTTACCCAAAGATATTATTATTAAAATTGCAAATTATTCCAAATACAAAATCAAATTATTGTTAAGATTAGTCAACAAACATTGGTGTCATGCTCTCAACCCCATAGTTTTCTATTCAATCTGTGATATCCAAGATGCATATGTATTCGATCTCATCTCAAACTATGGCTACTGGGTTCGCAAATTAGACAATTTCAACTTTGAATATGAATCCCTTCAGCTCATACGTCAAATCCCACAAATTGACAACTTCTGTTTTAATATCACACACAATCACAAACAAAATCTCTTGGAAATTATAAAGTTACAAAAATGTGTGAAGAGTATAGAATTCTCGGGATATTCTATAGACCCTTTAATAATTACTGAGGATGATTGGATGCAATCGTTTGGATTGGTTTCTCAGTTGAAAGATATTGAAGCTTTAGAGTTTAATTTTTATAGGATATCATTACCTTATCCTGACAACCTACCAAATTTGCCTATTAGGAGGTTCAAGTATTGGAATTACTCTGATTTTATAATACCGTTTATGAATCTATACAAACATCTTGGGTTTATAAATGTTGTGGATTGGACTGTACAATACCCTGAAGATCCCGATATCTTCCCGAATAGAACAGATTTGCCTACACCCGATAAGTTACTCATTCATGGGTCATTAGAGCATCTAAGACTGTGGATCTATGAATATTCTGATGATCGAGGTGCCATTGAGCCATTTTTAAGATCTGAACTTATTAAATTATTCCAAAATCCCAATTTTCATAAATTGAAGAGTTTGGAATGGCATTTTTGGTGGTCTCCAAATCAAACCAATTGTATATTATTTGATGAATCTATCCAACCTCAAGCTCACAGGTGGGTTAACTTGACTAAGCTTAGTCTTTTTGCAATTGACCAATATTTGATGACTTACATTATCCAACACTGTCCTAATCTAATTGAAATGAACTTTAATTCACCATTAGTCTTACCTCACCATCCCAATCCCATTAGTTTACAACCTATTAGAAGTCTCAGAAGAATGCTATTTGGAGGTTTGCATCCCTCATTGCACTACAATCACCACTTGATCCACCATTTATTCCCCAACGTCGTTACATTAGATTTTTACTATATTGCAAATACCTCACCACAGGTCTCAAAAGACACTTACTACATTCCCCTCATGTTTCCCAATATTACACTTATGATTTTTGAAATAGAGGAATATATTTGGGATCGTCTCATTTCTGAATATAATGAACCTCTAAATTGGGAAGAGTTATATATAACAATAGATGAGAGTAATCAGCACCAGTATAACCAATTGATAGGGAAATGTCCAAACCTCAGGATTTTATATATTTGTGATCATTTGCAAGATGATGATAAGCCTTTGAAATTTGATAGGGAAGATATCAAAGTATTGAGAGTTGGAGATCCCAGTCCAATGACTTATGACTTTTTAAGTTATAACTCATTAAATTAAAATATATTATAAAATTTATATTATAAAAACTATTCAAATTAACTTATGAATAATAATACGGAATTTATTAAGCGTTAGATATATTGATATTTTTATTATAATTTATACTGAATATAACTATTAATACTGAATTATAAGCTAATTGCTTTTTTAATATTCAAATTTTTTAATTACACTTTTTATTATTTGATAGGGGTAATTCATATTAAATTGAACATCAAATAAAAAATTAGTAAATTTAAAAATTAATAAGTAAATAATTAAATATAGGAAAATTTTTTTAAATTCTTAATAAAATTTAAAATATTCATTGTAATTTAATATTGAAAAAAAAATAATTATGATTTAAAATATCATTATATTTATAGTATATATATCATAACATTAATATATATATATATATATATATATATTAGTTGATTTAAATTATTTTATAAAAGCAGTTATATTTAAAATTTCATTTATCTTATTTTCAAAGGTATATGTATATTTGATTGATTATAATTTTTCAAACTTATAATAATAAAAATAATAATTAAAGTACTTTAAATTAATAAAAAATAGATGAATAAATTATGATCAATGTAAAGAGAAAATTAAATATAAAATTTGCTCATTATTTAATAATTAAAAATTTTATTCTTTTGAAAAATATTGTCAATATTTTTCTTGTCCAATAAGTTAAAAATACAATCTAAGATGGTGATAGTAAATAATATTAAGTGAAGATTGCTTAAATTATTTAATCATGATTCAAATTTTAACTTTTTATAATAAAAAATTTTAATTAAAGATATTATAGCAACTTATAGTTAATTTTTGTATTTTGATTATTATTACTATTATTATGTTTATAAGAATAATCTTTTTATACAAAACTATAGTATAATTGATAATATTTTAGAATGATAGAAAAATTAACTTCTCAATTAACTGAACATAAAATTCAATATTAAACAATGACAAATATTATAACAAATATTTAAAAAGATATAGCTAAAATATATTTATTATTCATCCATTTTAATATAGATTATTTGGCAATTAATTATAAAGATAATTGGTGGTGGCCGTAACCGCTGGAGGAAATAGGTTTTAAGAGCTTAAACGAAGAATCGCCAGTGGTAAACAATAAGTTACCTCAAGATTAGATGGAAATGGCTTATTGCAAATAAATTAAACACTTGATGCCTTTGGAAATATGAGATTATTAAGTGATAGGTTCAAGCAGTTCATGAAATGAGGTACCCCCAATGTGACTTCTTGAATCAATATGGTAATCAGAGTTTTTTGAGTGATGGACAAAATTATTCCCCATTATTTGCATATTCTATCAAATACTGGGCTAAGCTATATAAAAATAAAATTAACCAATGGATAAAGAAAATAATTAGGTTAATAGTACACTGGCCAATAAAATCACTATATAGAAAATTAATCAGGTTTAATATATCATAAATATTAAATTAAATTGTTTAAATAAATTGAATCAATAAACCTATTTTGAATAATTAAAAATATAAACAATAATGGATTATCACTTAATAAAACATAAATTAAATGATATGTTAGTTTTAAAAAAAGATAAACTAAGTCAAATAATAAATTAAGAATATTAATAAACATATTAAAATGAACTAAACCATTGAAATCTTATTTGAAAATTATTATTTCTTTTTTAATTTTATGTCTTTGTTTTTTAACTTAGTATTTATAAGTTTAATAATTTTTACCCCAAACATAATTATATAATAAGATCATTGATTTTAAATATATTTATAAATTATTTATATATACTTATTAATTAATATTTTATATATAAAACTGATTAAACTAATATAAAATTAAAGTTGAAATATAATACTTTTAAGAATTTCATAAACCATTAAATATTTTTTTAAACTTAAAGTATTACTATAAAATCAAAGAAATGGGAAATATTTTAATTTCTGATTTTTCAAACATATTATTAGTTTTGAATAAAAAAAATATATACAAAACAAATAAGAAAATAAATAGTTTTAAATTATATATATATAATAACTTTTTTGATTAAAAAAATAATTTTTTAAAATTAGTTATTTAATTTAATCATGCTTAAACTAAATAGTAACCATCAAAAGTTTTTTATTTTAGTATTAGTAAAACTTAATCATAAACCCTCTAAAATCATTTAAAATTTACAAGCAACTTTTGATAATAAAGCATTATCTAAATTAATAATTTATTGCTAGGTAAATTACTTTAAGATTAAGAGAAAAACTACCTAAAACCTGTTAAAATCTAAAAAATTAATTTCAACTGTTATTTTTCTGATTGTTAATAAAATAAAAAAATATATTGAAAAATACTTTTTTATTTTAGTTAGAGAATTATCAAAACACTTTAATATTAGTTACATAAGTATTTTATATATATTAAAATTTAAATTAAAATTAATTAATAAAAATATAAAATAGGTACCTTATAATTTAACTAAAACTTAAAAAAAGTTAGAGTAGTTATTATTAAACAAAATTTACTAAGGTATAACTAGAAACCAAGGCTTTTACAATAAATTATTATAATTGATGAATCTTAGATTTTTTTTATATAATCCTCTACTAAAACATAAATCAAAGTGTTAAATTAAGTTAAATCAACCCCCTCTATAAATTCCTTTAAATAAACACTTAATTAATAAGCAAATGTTAATTGTTGTAATAGATTATAATAATATATTCTATTCTTATTTAATTCTTAAAGGAAAATCAATTAATAATAAACTTTATATTTTTTTAAATAAAACTATTTCTAATTAGTATTCTTAATATAATTTGTGAAAACCTATTATTTTACATGATAATTATAAAATATATAAATTTAAAGTTGTAAAAAACTTTTTAATTAAAAATAATTGGAAAAAACTACCACATCTAGTATATTCTTTAGATTATAACCTATGTAATTATAATTGTTTTAGGCAATTAAAAAACTAACTTATAAGAAAGAAAATTTCTACAGGAAAATTTAATTGGTTTATAAAACATCAAATTTCAGTCTTTAATAAAAAGAACTATTTTTTAAGTGTTAGATCTTTGTTAAAAATATAGCAAAAAGTTATTAGAAATAAAGGAAATTATTAACTTTATATTATATATTTATTTTTACTTTTTATATATTAAAATGTTTATTTTTTTTCAATTGCAAAAAATTCCCATTATTTAAACTACAAAGTAATATTATCTTAATGGTTTGATTTAATCTCTTTTACTATTATAAAAATTTTCAAATGAGTGAATTTAACTGGGCAATAAGTCTATAAAATATTTTATTTAATTTTCATTATTCATTAAATATATTACAAAATATATCTTAATTCTTTAACTATTATTTTATATAATTACCCTTAAATTATGATACAACTACAATCACTAACATTTTAAATTTAAAAAATATATCTCCATTATTTTTCATTTTATTTGCATTATTCAACATAAAAATAATATTAATTAATTGGTAATATAAAATATAGAATTAACAAATACTTGAATATTATTAATTTGAATTTTTAATTTGGCTTTATATATAAAACAATCTAAATTAAGTTTTATCATTCATTAAACTAAGCTTTTTCAATTTATATGTTTCATTAGTTTTTTAGACTTAGTTATATGTATCAGGTTATATTTGAAAATTTCTATATGTAAAAAACTTTTAAATTTATTTTTACAAGATATAGTCCTTTTTAATTCTATATTAAATTTGAGAATTTTAATGTTATTTGTGTATAATTATATTATAATTTGGTTGCAATTTTTAAAGAAGTTTTGAATGAAAAAAAAATTAAATTTAGATAATTTAATACAAATATCTCAAGTCATTTGAATCGTCAATAAGTATTTAATCTATAATAATAATACTTATAACTAAAAAGATAGCTATTAATATACACAAATATATTATATAACCATTAAATTAAAAGAATATGGTTTATATAAAAAACTTTGAATTGATTTTATTATTATTATTAATGTTAAACCTGAATTAAAAGAAAAAACATAACTGAAATATATTTACAAAGCTTATTTTTTAAGTAATAAAACCTTGATATAGTTTGAAAATTTTAAATATTAATAATAAATAATAAAAATTATTTTTTAAAATATTAAGTAACTAATTAAATTCTATAGTTATATATTAGTTTATTTGTTATTGATTTTAATTTCGATTTAACAAAAAATTAATGGATTCACTCTAATAACTTACAATGTTTAAATTTATTAATTTTTATTATTTTACATTATCAAAGTCCAATGTTCTAATATATTAATACTTACTAGTTATTTTAAATATTTTAATTCTTAATATAATTGAATTATTTATTGACTATTTTCTTAATATTAAATAATTGAATATTAAATAACGCATATTAACAAATTTAAACCTTTACATTTAACTAATACTATAAACTATTAATTTATTTTAATTCTTAAAATGTATAATATATCTTTTTGTTATGATATTGATTTTATTTAGAATAAACTATATTGGATGCCTAAGTATTAAATTATTAGAGCTCATATGTTTTATTAACTAATATGAATTTTTTTTCAATGTATTAAATATTTAATATAATGACAAATATTATATTAATAGCATATTTAATTTAATCTATTAACTATATATGACTTGAATGATTACAACTATTGAATCATTAAGTTATTAGTTTATATTAATTTATTATTTAAAAATTTTGAAATAAATTATAGATTTATTCTTTCAAATTTTAATTACTCAATCACTTTTTAAGAAAATATATTTTTTATTTAACAATTTTCATTGAATTTGTTTAAATATTTAACTAAAAATCAATTGTGATAGGTTGACTAACATAAAATACTTTTAAATGGTTTTAAAATTCCAATGACTTTGTACTTGTTACGGAACTGAAGATACACAAATGCCTTAAATCAACACTTCGGATACTAATTGGTTGTACAGATGTCTGTTTCATAAGACTGTGCCAAGTATGGTTTACAATTGCCAAAGTCAAGCGAGTGATATTGGAGAAGAGGAGGTGAATGCAATACGAGACTTTTGAGACTTGCTGTGACGATTTTGCGATGTGGTACAGATTCAGAGTCACGAAGTTGATGAATAGATGTCGAGTGATATGGTGGTTTGAGTTGCAGATTTAGACTTCAGAATAGTAGCTGCCTAAGATTGTGACGGGTGTTAGGTTCTTTGGATCGAGATTATTAGATAAGGCTAATGTGATGTTGAGGTTGGTTGCAATTAAATTGGGACAGTGCTGTATAGTGTAGGTCATCAAGTATTGGCATCCCACTAGCGATGATGCAGCTGAGTTAGCTCATTGAGTAAAATACAGCTGGATTGGTTGGGAGATCACCAAAAAAGCTATTTCAAACTCTTCAATTTATTGAAATGAGGATTTTGGATTGTGTTGATGAGTTCAGTTGCCAAGAATGATTCGATAGACTCTTTATCATCATAATAATCCAAAATACATAGCTTCAAATATTTCAAAAATTGGTGAATTAATTTATTGGTCCTTGATAGAAATGATATAATGGAATTTGACTAGATTCTACTGAATAGAAAACAGTCAAATCCAAAAACTGTGAATCTACAATCATTTGATAGCTTTCCAAAGTTGATACAATTTGACTTGAGTCAATTTGCATTGTGACTTAACTGGGTTTTAGTCTAGGAAATATATTAAACTGAGGAACTAAATGAGAGGAACCTACAGAACTTTTCAAATGGCTGAGATTTGGAAGTTGTGCTAGCATTTGGATCACTTGGTTCTACCTGGTTTGAGTTATGGTTTATTGGAAATTTATATTGATTAAAGAGATGAATTCATGAATTGACTGTCTGATAAGTCTTTGATCAAGAGATCTTTGGATGATAGTGATATATTCCAGTTTCAATCTTGAATGGTAGGAATTGGTGGAAGTTATTATTAATTCTTGATCTAAAGGGAAATTGGATATGTAGTGTTTTAGTGAATCATACTTGTTAATGGCATCATTATATCTTTTATCAAGTCGGTCTATACTGTGAAATATTAATGGATTGATTGATTGAAACCAATACTTATTAACTAATTAGATATAGGGCTGTAAATAATTAAGAACATAATTAATAATTTTGAAAATAATTTCCTTAGGCAAATTCGTTCAATTCAAAGGTATTTTATCAGTTATTTTAAGAATATAAATATTACCGAAAAAAAATTTAAATTTCAGAAATTTTTATATTTTTAATTTTAATTGATTGACTAAATTCAATAATAAATAGAATAATATTATCAATTTGAGTATATTAGAAATTCAATTAAATATAACTGAAAACTAAACGAATATATTGTGCGTTTTGGATTAATAATAGAATTTCTAAAAATGGACTGATTAATTGATTTCTAAATTTGGATGAATATTAGTAATTATAATGAAAACCAGAATTTTCATTTAAAAATTGAGTTATAATATTAAAATTTATAATCATGAATAATTGAATACAATTTATTTACAACAAAGGATCATTACAGAAATAGAATTAATAGTTAGTTACTGTTATAATGGAACGATTTAATCATTAATATACCAATCGAAGTAAAAAACAAGACCAACAAATTTAAGCAAATCCTTTAATAATTATTAAAATTTTACCATGATATGTTGAAATTAACTGATAAATGGTTAAAACATAATTAATATTAAAATACCAATTGATTTAGAAACTATTATATATATCAAATTAAATCTTATAACAAATTTGATCGTTATAGCATCTTGTCCAAACATTCAATTTTTGAGAGTTGGAAAGTTGATTACTTTCCAATTCTCGAATATCTTCGAGGAGGCTCAATTTGCCACGAACATCCAGTTTCGTGGACAGGTTGCGCAATTCGTTGAGATGCATAAGGAGTTTGCCCTTGTATTTGGGATGAACTTGGTTTTGTGTGGGAGTATCGTGAGATAATGAGATGTTGATGATCTTGTGCACATTGCGGAGTTCTTTGCGAAGCTGGGCTTGGATTTGGTTCTTGGATGAGCCTTTTCTGGAACTCCAGCGATTGGTTAAATAGTTGGTGAAGCCGTATGTCACAAGAAGAGATGGCATCACCGCCAACATTCCAAAGTTGAGTTCGTTGGATTGAAGTAGTTTGTCAAGAGCTGACATTGCTAAATCTAAATCTACCTTAGTCTTTTGGATCTGAATCAATAGCTCTTGAATTAAGTTTCCTAATTAATTGATTTAGTACAGTCATTAACAATTTTAATAAATATAAATCATTACCAAATAATGCGGATCTAATGGGAGTCTAAAAATGGCCATTAATATATTGCTATATAGATAAAATATTAATTTATATACCTGAATATCTTGTTCATAAACCTTTAACATAGGTGATAAATCTCCCATCTGGACCATTTCAACCAAATTAGAATTTGTTTCAGGATTGCCATGTTCAGTTACAAATTGTTGAACCATACGCTCTAAAGACTAGAAAATAATTAATATTGGTTAAAATATACTATAAATTGAAATTACCTCTAAATCAGTTTCCAAAGATTTTTGAGACATTAATTGAAGTCGATGCTCCCTGTGTCTAATAGTTCGATACATTTGTTCCAAGGGCTCCAAGATCCAGTCGACCAAAAAGCGTTTAGCAGTATCAGCAGCAGTGTCGATCCATTTGAATATATCTTTTTTGTAAAATTGAAAGGTTGAAAATGATCCCTTGCATACCAAGTATCCTACCAAAACTGAGAAGTAGTAACGCTCCAAAACATTCGGAGGTTTTGATAAGCTTAAAGCTTTGGCATTATCTTCTTTGAGCTGTAAGCAGCGACCGACAATATGAGCCAACTTTTGATAGGCTTTAAATTTCAATTGACTCGAGTCCAAAGATCGAATATCGTCTAATTGGTATTCGAATAAATTCCATTCTGAATCTGAAGATTCCAAACTAAATTCAGAGGAGTTGATAGAATTTTTAGCTTGGAATCGGTCATAGCTATCCAACCAGCATTCCAACTGACTCAAAAATTCGATGAGCTTCTTAGGATTCACTACACTTTGTGCCAATGTATTGCGATGGCACAAATTCAGGTCTAATTCTGATATACCGCCCAACAAACAGCTCCATCCGAGTTGAATGCGGTCGAGATGATTAATCTTATTATTCACTTCTAGTCTTACAGATGTAAAGTAATTCACAGGTAAATAAACCCCAACTTTGGTGAAGTAGGGAACTTTGGTAGGTACTGAAAACAACTCCAACTTAAGAGTTTCAATCAATTTACGATAATCCAAATTGAGAATTGAAGGATCTTTTTGTATCAAATGATATGTTTTAACTGCCAATTTGTAACATCTTCTAGGCACTGTTTGAATCCAATATTTGACCAAATGAAAGTTGGAAAATTTTAAATTTTGCCAATATCGCAATTGCTCGCTGGACTCTTTCGAGTTATCTAATAGGATTTGGAGGAATTGTGTATATACTGAAATGGTAAGTTGGTTCATGAGTAACCATTCTAACTCCTCTTCCAATTCAATTTTCTCTTCAGCTTCGTCAATATTCAACCCAGAAACGTCCTTTAAAGTCTTCAACTTAGCTTGGATTTGATGTAAATTTAATTGACTGGCTGCTTTAATGGTTGTGTTGGGAGGATGAATCAAGTTACCCCACAATTTGAGTAACCTGGGATTGGGAACCAAGTTCAAGGTGGCAATTGAACTTCCAGACCCTGAAGCACCGGACTGTATAGGTGAATTCGTATGCGTTCTCTGACTATTACTCGCAAATTCCCATTTTCTTTGTAGATCTAGTTGAGCTCTCTTGTATATATCACTAGCAAAACTCATATTTTTATGTTATTATTTTATAAATTCATTTTAAATGATAATTTTATGACATCATTAGCTATACTACTTGAATTGTTTTTTTAGTATATATTTTTATGGGATTTGCGTAATTTTTGATTCGATTAAAGTTAAAATTAGCATTTCAAATTTCATAATTATTAACAAGAGTGTAACATTTTAATATCTGTTTAAAGAGATAGGTATGTTACTAATATTAATAAAATTATATGATACTTCTGAAATGTCATTTTAGGTATATAACATCGATTCAGTCTACTTATGAGGACTTAATTTTACGATTTACTTAATAATAGTTAAAGAAATACAATGACTATGATGTTGTTGTTTCAAATAAAAAAACATTATACTAATTTTGTTTATTGAATAATAAATTTTAATTTTAATATTGATTAAATAATAAATATATAATCGATTAAATTTAAATTAAAAATAGTTATAATTAATCAGTGCTTGGTATATTCAATTGAAAAAAAATCAAATTTATTAAAATTGTCATTGTTTATACATCATCAATAATATTTGTATATTATAGTTGTTTAATGAATAATTTGAATTTATAACTTACGTTTAAATTTTATTCAAATATAATCGTTTATTTTATATATTATATTTTTATTTTTTAAAGAATATAATTGTTCAATTTAAAATCAAAATAATTAATTGCCAAATATAAAAAGCGTTAAATACTATTTATTTATTTCAAATATTATTAGGGTTAAAAACTTTCTTATATTTAAAGTATAATTTTCAATTATTAATATTGAATACTTAATATGCTTTTTTATTTTAATAATGATTAAAATTAATAAAAAAATACTTTGTTTTTAATAATTGAATAAAATAATAAAAATATTAACACAAACTTAATTAAGTTGATTATCCAAACTATATTAAATTTAGATTTTAAAATAAACAAATGTAAGTTGATAATTCATTGATATAAACTTTGGGCTAGTTAACAGAGTTGATTGGTTCTGCGATATTTAGTAGATTTTAGTTTTGTTCTCAACAACAAATATTTCCTCAGCGTGATGACTCGGTTTAGGATATCCGACTTCGAATTCTTTTTTATCTAAATTAATGATAAATATAACAATTTTTTAAAGCTCTTTATTAATATAATATAATGACCGATTAATTAAAGCTTGAAAAATAGAAAAATTTTATTATAATAACTTATTTCATCAAAATGATTAAAGTTTTATTACTCAATATTAAAGATCGAAGAATTATATTTGAAAAGCATGATTAATCTTAGTATAAAATTGATATGGATACAATTATTTTAAAAATGATAAAATAATATACATTAAATACATTTCACTATCGTATCAATAGCTTATTCAAAAAAAGTTGATATTCAATTTATAAAACTATATAAGTATGGTAATCCATTGTTTTTAATAAACGATAAAAAAATATTATTGTGGGTGGCAAGATCATTGATGTCAAGTATTTTAAGATGATCAAAATTTATAAAAAGAAAATAAAATTAATTTTATCTAAATAAAAATCCTTGAATATATATAGGTTAATAGAATTATTATTATGCTATTCCATAGAAAATTAAATATTAATTCAGGAATACGTATATATTACAATATACAATTAAATAGTGTTATGCGAATATGATTTCTTCAGCTTAAAGCAGCCCGAATTTATTTCCTCCATTAAATATAGTCTAGATATAATAAATAAAAAAAATAATAAAAGGATGAATTTCTATATATTTATATCTTTTTATATTAAATAAATTTTCTAATCTCTCCCTTAATTAATTTCTTGTAAATAATTTGAATTCTAAAATACTATTCAACAGATTTCAAGTAAAAAAATAAAGATTATTTAAAGAATTATTTATGTTGAAATACTGTATTATTATTTAATTAAATAAAATAACATATTGAATGTACAAAATATAATCTATTAATTAAATTTAGAAAAAAAGTGATTAATTAATTAATTTATTTAATAATTTAATCTTCTTTTGGGCTTCGGTAAATTGAAAAATTATCAATTTTAAGGAATAAATAGCCGAACTCGAAATTTAATTGGCTACACGTGACAATTCTCAAAGATTTAGGACAAGGTGTCGAATAGAAACAGCGTTATAGTACAATAAACATTAACGAATAAAATTATTATGAGTATAATTATGTATCCCCCTCTTTCCGAATACTACCAAATTTTGTAGGTATCGGCCCAATATTTCACACTCTTTCTTGACTAAGTTATCAGACTAGATTGAGGTGAGTTCAACGAACTCAGAGATGAAAATAAAATAAGTTGAGCCAACTAAAAGCAGAACTGATGCAAGGATCATCTATAATAATGAAACATTAATACAATACAATTAATCAATTAATATAATAACATCCATCAGCTTATCTAATAACGAACAACACGATCAATTAAAATATGTTAATATAAATCACAAAAACAACATAATACATAATTAAATCAGCTAATGCCAACAATTCAATTAGCAAATGTCCAACATCTAAGATCCTTGTTGATGATTCTGATGTTTCATCTGAGCTAGTTAACAATTTCAGTAAACTTTGAATAATGATATTAACCGAAATATTTCTATAGAGTATCGAGATGTCTCAGCTTCACCAACACGTTACTTCTGACCTCAAGGCTCTCCTCACCAAGGCTCCTAAGGCTTTGAAGGGTACCAAGGACACTCAACCCAAGTCAGTTCGCAAGGCTATCCGTCCCCGTAAGCTCCGTGCTTCCATCACCCCCGGTACCGTCCTCATTCTCTTGAACGGACGTTTCCGTGGTAAGCGCGTTGTTTTCTTGAAGCAATTGGACAGCGGTCTCCTTTTGGTTACTGGTCCCTTCAAGATCAATGGTGTCCCCCTCCGTCGTGTCGATCAATCTTATGTCATCGCCACCACCACCAAGGTCGATATCTCCTCTGTTAAGGCTGCCGACCACATCAACGACGAATATTTCAAGTACGAAAAGGCCCCCAAGGCTAAGGGTACCGAAAAGGAATTCTTCGGTGAAGAACCCAAGGTATTTTTTAAAATTCAAATTATGTAAAAATGTCAAAATTAACGCATCTCTTTAGCCCCGTCAATTGAAGGAACAACGTGTTACTGACCAAAAGAACGTTGATGCCGAACTTCTCCCTATCATCAAGAAGGAAGAACACCTCTACTCTTACCTCAACGCCTCTTTCCAACTCACCAAGGGTCAAGCTCCCCACACTCTCAAGTTCTAAAATAAAGTGGTAACATATCCCACTGCTCTATGTGTATAACAGAGCTTACGTATATTAACCAAATTAAGCTTTTTGAGGTATTTTCCGTATTTCTGTTAAATAATATATATTCGTATTTATAACATACATATAGCTTTAATCTTATCTAACCACTTTATGTCAAACATTAAACCTTGTTTAGACATTTTTCAGAATACTATTAAATTTGTTGCTATATTTCTTAATATCTTCTTGCTTTTCCACTACAACCTCAATATCCTTAATTTTTTAGATTCATAAAGTCTTAAATTCAGTCATTTCACCATTTTTAATTTATTATACATAAGTACATTTTCATTAGTTTTGTATATTAGGTATCATTTTATTCACAATATTACCATTAAATCCTTTTTTTTGATATTTTATTTACAATTATGAATCCTATACCAATTTATAATATTTAGTGTTATCTTTCATTTTTGATTGACTGTTTTTTATTATTAATATTACTAATAAATATTAAATGTATTTACATATATAAGCATTTTAAATACCTATACATATTGATTAAATGCTAATCGATTAACTGACATAGTTGTTGAATTCATATTGGTTATGATATTGCATATTGCCGTGTGATAAAGCTCTTCAATTACTTGCACGTGGTTGAGACTTGGATTTAAACTCCAATAACTTGACAAAATACCCATAATATGAGGAGTCGCCAATGAAGTCCCAGATAGCATTCTAGTTGCCACGTTACTACCTTTATAAGTCGATGCAATATTGACTCCTGGCGCAAATATATCAACACAGGGTCTATGGTTTGAGAATCTAGCTTTACAATTCAACATATCAGTTGAACCAACAGTGACTGCATTAGAAGCTGATGCGGGAGATAGGATACATGAACCTGAATTTCTATTATCAGCAGATACAATAACAATAAAACCTTGCTTGTATGCCTCCGACACCGCCTCATTGACCAACATGCTTTTCTTTCCTCCTAAACTCATTTTAATGAGATTCCTTCGATTTCAACCAGCATTTTCAATAACCCGCTCGACTCCTGCAATAGTTTGCGAGTTTGAGCCCTTTCCATTATCTTTTAATATTTTTACCGCGACTAACTCCACATTCTTCGCAGTGCCAAAGTAACTACCACCAATAATCTCAGAACAATGAGTACCATGTCCATGAAGATCATCATCTTTACTATATATAACAAAGTTTGCACCCTATCTTGCCCTATTCTAGAAATTAGTGTGATTTATATTAATCATTGTATCTAAGACAAACTTTGGTTTCATTTACAGCATTTAGAGGATATTGAAATATAAAAATTGTCGAATTATTATACATCTCCATCTGAGATATTTTTAGAAGTCCTCATGGAGTTGGAGTTTGAATCTCTTTAGCATCTAAAATATTGTCCTTTTTGACATCCGAAACCTCTTCATGGCCCTTAATAATATCAATAAGTTCGGAACGCATATGAATACAAATTTCTCAATATAAACGTTTGTATTGATGCAAAATGATTTGCTCTTATTACATTTTCAATTAACTTGATTTATTCATTTTATAATCTCATAGAATTTAAATGAAACTTTACAATAAACTAAGTTAGTATACCTACTTCAATACTACATAAAATAAATAGACTATAAAAGATGTATAAAATAATGTATTCAATTAAGTCATTTAGTAAACTTTAATTAATGGAATCAACAGATTTAAAAACATTAAAGTATATATAGTTAGTACTTTATAATGATATTTTATTTAATTTAGTATTTATTATTACTTTTTGATTATAAATATAATTTAGTTATTTTTTATTAAAAAAATTTTTTTTAAATTTAAAATTTTAATAATTATTTTCAATTACCAAAGATAATATAAGTATTTGAATATTATTAAATATTGATGTGAATTTTATATTTAATAATATAATTAATTTATATATTTTTAATATAAATTATTTAAGTATTAAATAAAATATTATTATTTTAAATTATTAAATTAAAATTTAATAAAATATATTTTTATTTTGTGATAGATTATTATTGGATTTATTGGACTAATTAGCAAAATAAGGATGCAAAGGAAGCTGAGCCAGGAATAGCTATTAACAGACTGAGTACACCAGAGTCCATTATCTATAGCAATTAGATTATCTATTATTTATATGAAAATGAGCCATATTATGATTCATGGGAATTCTGGGAATAATTATGGATTTGTGATAATTATATTTAAACTTGAAATATTATTATATTGATTAATTTAAAAATATAAAAAATATTGATTATATTAAAATATTTAGTTATTTTAAATTAATAAAATATTAATTAATTGTATTTAAAACAAAATTAAATAATAGAATCAATATAATATAAAGAAAAACTTAAATTAATAATAATATAAGGAATTTGATATATTAGTAAGTTTATTTAAAATTTAAAATAAAATTACTTAATATAATTATATTAAAAAATATACTAGGTAATATGAATAAAATAATAATTGATATAATCCTAAATTTTATTAAATAATGATTAATAATAAATAAAAAAAATAAGATATTAAAAAAATAGGACCATATTTATTAATTAAATTAATACTATTTATAATAATTAAATCAACTTTAAAATTATAAATTACTTAGGATATTAAAAGTTAAAATAAATATGGAATTATATATAAAATTATAAAGGACTAATCTTTTAATAATATTATTAATCAAAATAATTATATAATATTTCATTAATAAACAAATACATCTATTAAAAAATTATATAAATATATTTAAAAAAAATAACTTAAAACTAAATAAAAGAGATTAAAAATTTATTTATATAATATATCATATATATTTAATTAGTTTTATATTATTGTCTAATAATATATAGTATCAAATAACAATAATATATTATGGTAAAATTTGAATTAATCCTATTTCAATAATTTATTAAATTTAAATTAATAAAAATATTAA